>CAKNXH010059318.1:790-31472 GCA_932178445.1 Andricus quercusramuli | reverse complement strand
GAGGTCGAAGCATTTTGGAGAGAAGTCTACGAGGTCCAGCATCCACTACAAGAAGACTCCAAGAACATAAGTAGCTTCAAGGAGCTGTGCAATGCCCTCATAACACCTGAGGAAGAATGCCCACCTATCACTACCGAGGAGGTGAAAAACGTATTAAGAGGCATGAAGAACTTTCCCGCTTCGGGACCAGATGGTATCAAGACCTTCTGGTGGAAGAAGTTTCCTTCTACCCACCAGCATCTGGCCCGAATTTTCACCTCATATCTAAAGTCGGAAGAGCCTATTCCGGAGTGGTTGGTGGAAGGGCACACAGTGCTCCTGCCTAAGACGGGCAACTTAGCTGACCCTAAGAATTAAAGGCCAATAACTTGTCTGAACACACTGTATAAGATCTTCGCAGCCATCCTAAATGATAGGATTCTTCGGACAATTGAACCTGTGTGGCGAGAGATGTATGAACAACGTGGCTCGAAGAAAGGCGTAGCAGGATGTCGGGAGAACCTGCTCATCGATAGATGTGTCTGTAAAGATGCAGCATCCTATCAACGATCCCTATCGATGGCCTGGATAGATTACCGAAAAGCTTTTGATTCAACCTCCCATAGACTTATCATCTGTCTGTTGGAAAGCTTAAAGGTTCATCCATACATCGTGAGATGCATAGAGAGATTAATGCCGCTTTGGAAAACCAGATTTACCATCTTATCTGGAAAATATCGTGTGATCACTAACAGTATCACCTTTCAGAGAGGTGTGTTTCAGGGCGATACCATGAGCCCTCTCCTCTTTTGCCTCACATGATTGCCACTATCTCTCGCACTTCGCCATTCCGAAGGGTACCTCTGCGGCAAACCTGGAAATCGAAAGCATAAGGTAACTCATGTATTTTACATGGATGATCTTAAGCTCTATGCTAGAAATCAAGAGAAACTACATCTAGCTCTAAGAATTGTCACAGAGTACACTCAAGAGATTGGAATGGAGTTCGGGTTAGAGAAATGCGCCAAGGTTAATTTAAAGAAAGGAAAACTTAACGGCATCCCCGAAGATCCTGAACTGGTTGACAGAAGCGCTATACGACACCTTTGCGCTGGAGAGACCTAGACATACCTGGGCGTGCCACAAAGCCGTGTTCAGGACGTAACATCTATAAAGGATACTCTCCGATGCAGATACAAACGTCTCCTCCGACAGATATGGTCTTCCGAACTGTCGGCGAGGAACAAAGTATCTGCAACGAACATGCTAGCCGTCCCAGTAGTACTCTATTCATTTGGAGTAGTTCCATGGACGAAGGACGAGCTCAGATCCCTCGATATCGGGTCTCGAAAGGTCATGCACATGAACAAAAGCATGCACCTTAAGTCTTCTGTTCCACGACTTTACATCTCACGCCGTCAAGGTGGTCGTGGAATACTGAATCTTGGATGTCTTCACAACAGGATTATTCTGGGAACAGCACATATTGTCGCAAATGGACAAGATCCTCTTCTTGGAATGGTCAGAAAACACGAAGAAGTAGGCAAAGGGGCGTTTCTTCACAAAGAAGCAGAAGAGGCTGCTGAAACACTCGGCCTTGACTTATATATCAGGGGTGAGCGAAATGCATCAAATCTTATCCATCTTGAATACTCACTCCTGAAGGCCCGGATTAAGAAAGCACAGGAGGAAAACTTCCACGAAGAGCTCCTCGACAAGAAGATGCACGGCATCTTCCACAAAAATGTGGAAGATCAGTCGATGTCGTATGAGCTGACGTTTGCTTTCCTTAGATCACCCGGATTGAAGTCGGGCACAGAGGGCTTCATTTTGGCATCTCAAGATGGTGTCATTTCCACTCTAACATACTGTCGCCACATTTTGAGCCAAGATATTCCCGATGATAGCCGCAGAGCCTGTCATGAACACCCCGAGCATCTAGGACACATACTATCTAGTTGTCCAGCTCATGCGGGAACAACCTACATCCAAAGGCACAATGCGGCACTGAGAGTGCTTTATTACCATCTCTGTCACTCTTACGGCATTAGCCCAAATACCTCTCCGCTGAACGCCCCTAGAGAAATAGAGTCAATTGTCGAAAATGAGAAGTGCCGCATATATTGGAACTTCATATTCTCGACAATTGTTTCTGTTGCGCACTCGAGGCCTGACATGGTTCTTCTTGACTTCGAGAAACGAACCATGTTCGTTATCGAATTTTCGGCACCAGCTGACAAAAACGTCACAGCGAAGGAGAAAGAAAAGAAAGAAAGGTATAAAGACCTTATGAGGGAGTTGCGACGGTTATACCCGGAATATTCTGTTAAGCTAATCGACCTGATCATTGGCGCTCTTGGAGGTGCCAAGGTTTCACTTGTTAATAGCCTGAAAAGCATCCCTGCGTGTCAACAAAATGCTGCGACACTTGCAGGGAGAATGCAGAAGGCGGTCGTCCTTGGGTCGCTCCGTGTCCTCAGGGTGCACGAGACTTTCGCCGGATCATCGTATTGAGTTCGCGCAGACTGTAACCACCCATCTCACGGTCGTGAGACGTGGTTACATCTGAAATTTTACCGCGATTTCGCTGGGAGCGGGTGCAATTTTTTAGATTAGCACCCGCTCCCGGCGAAATCCTGCGGTTGTCCTTATGACAAACTTTTAACTATATATATATATGGGGCATTCTCCGTGAAATCAGCCACCCCCTCTTCACACTTCAATTTTTGAGATAAATGTAACCCATTGGACTTAAAATTTTCGTCGAAGATTCTGCTTTTTAGTGCCGTATGGTACTTTATGATTTCCAAAATGGCGGACCAACAATGGCCGCCACAAGAAGGAAACTGCTGAATTTAATCTCTTAATTTTGATCTGATTCTTACAAGAACGTAATTTTTACTCTTGCAATGCACTTTTCAAATGTTTTTTGGGTCGCTGACTACGAATTTTATATCAGTTCAAAAAATGTATACATGTTGATTCCAAGATTGCCCCTGAAATGTGTGAATATCATTTCGTGTCTTATAAGTATAAGTTAGGTATGCAATAAATGGTTTTTGTGGTCGCGGATTACGAATTTTGTATTCTTCTTTGAAAATTCCAAGATAACGAATGCAATATGGCTGCCGAAATGTGTAAAAATCATTTTAGGTCATAAAAGTACGAGTTGGGTATGCAATAAAGGGTGCTCGTGGTCGCTGATTATACGTATTTTATATTATTAAAAAAAGTTCAAGATAGCAAATGCAAGATGGCCGCTGAGAAGTGTAAAAATCATCTCATGTCATAAAAGTACGAGTTGCATATGTAAAAAAGGGTTTTCTGGGTCGCTGATTTCTGATTCAAGCTGCTATACATTTTGTAGTGCTACTCAAAGTATCCAGAAGATATAGTATAGATTCATGTGTTTATGTGCTGTCGGCATTAGCGTTACCCAATGTGCATCATGAGGCGGTTGCGCAATCGGTCTTGTACATCACTTGGCCCTGAAAAGGGCCGTTTGATATATTTGCAGTTTCTTATCTGATTGTTCTTACTTGTCTCCGGACATTGACCATTTTATTCCATCGTTTTCTTTTGAAACATAAGACGATCACAAACACTGTCATTTTCTTCTGAATTTCATGTAGTTCTAGAACAAAAATTATTTATGTAACTGACGGAGCACCGCAACACTTTAAAAATAGATTTCAGATTGCGAATTTAGTTTTTCATAAGAAAGTCTTTAATATTGAAGCTGAGTGGCATTATTTTACAACTGCTCGTAGTAAGAGTGCGTACGATGGTCTTGGTGCAAACTTTAAAAGAGAAGCTTACAGAGCAAGTTTTACTGCAAAGCCGAATGATTCAATATTCACATCTGAAGCACTTTTTAAGTGGAGTGAAAATCATTTTTGAAAAATCAATATGTTTTACTTTGGTAAGAAATACCATGATAAAATAACTGTATACATGTATGTATGTATAGATAAAAAGGTATCTAAAAGAAAAGGATGGAATAAAATGGTCAATGTACGAAGACAAGTAAAAACAATCTGATAAGAAACTGCAAATATATAAACCGGAACTTTTCAGGGCCAAATGATGTGCAAGACCGATCGCGCAACCTGCTAGTGGTGCACATAGGGTAACGCTAATGCCGACGGCACATAAACACATAAATCAATTTGATATCTTCTGCATACCTTTAGTAGCACTATAAAATGTATGGCAGCTTGAATCAGAAATCAGCGACCCCGAAAACCCTTTGTTGCATATGCAACTTGTACTTTTATGACATAGGATGATTTTTACACTTTTCAGCCGCCATTTCGCATTCGCCATCTTGAATTTTTTTTGAACTGATACAAAATTCGTAATCAGCGACCACGAAAACCCCTTATTGCATACCCAACTCGTACTTCAATGAGAGAAAATGATTTTTACACTTTCAAGCGGCCATCTTGGATTCACCATTTTGGAATTATTAAAAAGTCATACAGAATTCGTAATCAGCGACCACGAAAACCCTTCATTGCATGCCCAACTCGTACTTTAATGAAATAAAATTATTTTTACACTTTCAAGCGGCCATATTGGATTCGCCATATTGAACTTTTTTGAACTGATTGAAAATTCGTAATCGGGGACCCCAAAAACACTTGGAAAGTGAATTGCAAGAGTGAAAATTATGTTTTTTCAAGAATCAGATCAAAAATAAGAGATTAAATTCAGCAGTTTTTTTGTGGTGGCCATTGTTGGTCCGCCATTTTGAAAATTATTAAGTACCATATGGCACTAAAGAGCAGAAGCTCCGATGAAAATTTTAAGCCCTATAGGGTCTATTTATCTCAAAAATTAAAGTGTTAGGAGGGGGTGGCTGCCTTCACGGAGAATTCCCCATATATATAATTAAAAAAAAAAAGTTAAAAAACCGCCGCAGGGTACCACTAAGAGCAACTGCCATCTAAAAGGAAAATGTCAATAGCCCCCAGTAGAACCGCGGTAAAATACACCTATGGCCACGTCTCACATCCGTGAGATGGGTGGTCACAGGGCACGACGAAATCACAACGACAGGCCGGCGAAACCCTCGTGTGTCTTGAGGACACGAAGCGACCCAAGGATGACAGCTTTCTGCATCCATCTCGCAAGTGCCTTAGCATACTTTTGGCACGCGGGTATGGCTTTAAGGTTACGAACCAGTGATAATTTAGCACCTCCGAGAGCACCTATCACAAGGACAATTACTCGTACCGAATATTTTGGGTACAGTCGTTGCAGATCTCTTTTAAGGTCTTGATACCTCCCCTCTTTTTCTTTCTCCTTTGCAGTGATGTTGTATTCGGACGGAGCCGAGAATTCGAACACGAATATCGTTCGTTTCTCGGAGTCTTGGAGAACAATGTCAGGCCTCGAGTGCGCAACGGAGACTGCTGCCCGAAAATCGTAGTTCCAGAAAATCTGGCACTTCTCGTTTCGGACAATTGACTCTATATATCCCTTGGAGCGTTCGGCAGGGCAGGGTCGCCATCAACACCGTAAGAGCGACAAAGGTGGTGATGAAGTACTTTCAGGGCCGCATTATGTCTATAGATATACGTTGTTCCTGCGTGGGTCGGACACTCCGATAGTAAGTGTTCTAGGTACTCAGCGTGTGCATGACCCGCTCTGCACCTATCACTGGGAACTTCTTGACATAAAATGCGGGCGCGGTATGCTAACTGAAGATTACACCACCCTGGCATGCAAAAATAAAGCCCTCTGTACCTGAGTTGAGCCCTGATGATTTGAGGAAAGCAAAAGTTCGCTCCTTTGACAAGGACTGCTTTTCTACATTTCTGTGAAAGTTTCCGTGCATATGCTTGTCGAGTAGCTCTTCGTGAATTTACTAACCTCTGCTTTCTTTACTTCGGCTTTTAGACGTGAAGCATCTAGATGGAGTAATGCACTTTCTTCACTTCTGATGTTGAAATTCAGGCCAAGGGTCTCGGCAGCTTGCTCCGCGGCTTTGTGAAGGAACGCTCCTTCGCCAATCATCTCGTGGTTTCTGACCATCTTTAGGAGAGGATATCTGCCATTCGCAACGATGTAAGCTGTACTTAAAACAATTCGGTTATGCAGACATTGGAGATTCAGAAGTCCGCGTCCGCCTTGACGGCGTGGAATGTATAATCGCGGAACTGACGAATTGATATGCAAGCTTTTATGCATATGCGTGATCTTACGCGTGGTGACATCAAGGTCCTTAAGCTCGTTTTTCGTCCACGGAACCACTCCAAACGAGTAGAGTAGAACCGGGACGGCAAGCATATTAGTCGCAGATACCTTGTTCAACGCCGACAGATTGGAAGACCTCATCTGTCGAAGAAGATGCTTGTATCTACTTCGGAGAGACTCCTTCACTGATGTTGCGTCCTGAATGCGGCTTTCAGGCACGCCCAGGTATGTATAGGTCTCTCCAGTGTTAAGATGTCTAATAACACTTATATCCACAAGCTCAGGGTCCTTGGGAACGCCAGTAATCTCTCCTTTCTTCAAATGAATTTTGGCACACTTGTCCAAACCAAAGTCCATCCCAATCTCTCCTGTGTAGTTCTTGACGATATTTATAGCAGTTTGAAGTTTGTTTTTACCAGCGGCATAGATCTTCAGGTCATCCATATAAAATACATGAGTGACCTTATGCTCACGCTGATTAGTGTCGCCAGAGAGGGATCCAGGAGAATTTCGTAGTGCGAGAGATAGAGGCAAAAGTGTGATGCAAAAAAGCAAAGGGCTCATACTTGAAAGACGCCCCTCTGGAAGGTGACCTTGTTCGTCGTCAGACGATGATTCCTAGATGAGATGGTAAATCTAGTTTTCCAAAGAGGCATCAATCTCTCTATGCATCTCACTATGTGTGGATGTACCTTCAAGCTTTCCAACAGACAGATGATAAGTCTATGAGAGGTTGAATCGAAAGCTTTCCGGTAGTCAATCCAGGCCATGGACAGGATGCGTTGATGGGCGGCAGCGTCTTTACAGACACACCTGTCAATCAGCAGGTTCTCTCGACAGCCTGCTACACCTTTTTTCGAGCCTCGTTGTTCGTACATCTCTCGCCATACAGGCTCAATTCGTCGAACGATCCTGTTGTTTAGGACAGCTGTAAATATCTTATACAGTGTGTTTAAACAAGTTTTTGGCCTGCAACTCTCTGGTCTGGACAAGTTGCCTTTTTTTCGGTAGGAGTATAGTGCGTCCTAACACCAGCCACTGCGGAATGGGCGTCTCTGATTTTGAATATGAGGTGAATATGCGGGCCAAATGTTGATGTATAGAAGTAAACTTCTTCCACCAAAAGTTCTTGATACAATCTGGTCCAGCAACGGAAAAGTTCTTAGTGCCTCTAAATGCTTTTTCACCTCTGCGTAAGTGACTGATGAGCACTCCTCCTCAGATTCTATGAGGCTGTCGCAAAACTCCTTGAAGCGGATGATATTGTCAGTATCTTTTTTCAACTCTAGTGTTTTCGGGATCTTGTACACCTCTCTCCAAAAAGTCTCTACCTCCTTGGGCTTGGGTGGATTTTTTATAAAAACAGGGGTATCACTGAAGAACCGTGATGGGTCAGCAAGAAACTGTTGATTCTCCCTGTTCCATCTCCCCTCTTCTGTATCCTCCTCCTTGCGTCAGATAACAGCCTTATTTTGTCAACAATATGCTGCTTGATTGTCAGCAGCTTTGACTTGTTCAGCGTGTGATTCAAGGTCCTTAGTTCTTGGGCGAACTTTCGAACCCTTTCCGTGAACGGTCTACCAGATGTTGTATAGTCAATCACACATTGAACACGGGACGCATTCTGTCTTGCCCTTCCAATTTTCTTGTTCAGTTGATGCAAGCGTCGTCTGGTCTTCTGATCCATCGTCGGTTTCAGCCTTCGATTTGAATCAGCCAAAGCTCTCGCAGCACCATAAACTGAGCAATTGATGGTCCAGAGGTCGGACTCTTGCGAGATATCTCCACGAAGGGAGGCATCCATTTCAGCCTGGTCTTGGGGCTTAAGAGGAACTTGCATGTTGATGTTCCTCCTTTTACTGAAATTGCGATCGCCTTCCAGAAGGTGCCTGCTTTCTGCGGTTGGTCTTAATGTCGTTTCATCTTCGTCTGCAGCTTGTTCAAGCAGCGGTTGAGGAAGCGCTCCGCGTACATATCCATTTTTCCTTAGGTAGTCGGCTTAATTTCGCAAAGACTGATGCGAAACGTATTGAAGCTCTGGGTGTTTCTGGCACCACAGAGTATGCGTACGCACCATAAAGCCTCCGCGAACAGGTATAATACTGGCATCGTAGCAGTCTCGCACATCATTCTTAAGTTGATCCGTCCACTGAATGTGGGCGTTTCGCCGGTTCGTCGTCGTGTTTCCATCTAAATTATTTTCAGCATCCCGAACTCTAGGATGATCGTTATTTTTTGCCGATCCATTGTCGGGTGCTCTGCGCGTTCGATCGTTTTGAACCGCATGTACAACATTTCGGTGGTTTGTTGGTTTCATTGTTGTTCCCACGAGCAGCTAAGGGAAGGGTTTGTCAATCCTTGTAGAGCTCCGCGTGCAAGGATAAGTCTGATACTCTGAGATGTCGCCCGGTATCCCAGTATATATATATAGTTAAAAGTTTGTCATAAGGGAAACCGCAGGATTTCGCCGGGAGCGGGTGCTAATCTGAAAAATTGCATCCCCTCCCAGCGAAATCGCGGTAAAATTTCAGCTGTAACCACGTCTCACGACCGTGAGATGGGTGGTTACAGTCTGCGCGAATTCAATACGATGATCCGGTGAAAGTCTCGTGCACCCTGAGGACACGGAGCGACCCAAGGACGACCGCCTTCTGCATTCTCCCTGCAAGTGCCTCAGCATTTTGTTGACACGCAGGGATGCTTTTCAGGCTATTAACAAGTGAAACCGTGGCACCTCCAAGAGCGCCAATGATCAGGACGATTAGCTTAACAGAATATTCCGGGTGTAACCGTCGCAACTCCCTCATAAGGTCTTTAAACCTTTCATTCTTTTCTTTCTCCTTCGCTGTGACGTTTTTGTCCGCTGTTGCCGAAAATTCGATGACGAACATGGTTCGTTTCTCGAAGTCAAGAAGAACCATGTCAGGCCTCGAGTGCGCAACAGAAACCATTGTCGAGAATATGAAGTTCCAATATATGCGGCACTTCTCATTTTCGACAATTGAATCTATTTCTCTAGGGGCGTTCAGCGGAGAGGTATTTGGGCTAATGCCGTAAGAGTGACAGAGATGGTAATAAAGCACTCTCAGTTCCGCATTGTGCCTTTGGATGTAGGTTATTCCCGCATGAGCTGGACAACTAGATAGTATGTGTCCTAGATGCTCGGGGTGTTCATGACACGCTCTGCAGCTATCATCGGGAATATCTTGGCTCAAAATGAGGCGACGGTATGCGAGAAAGGAAATGACACCATCTTGATATGCCAAAATGAAGCCCTCTGTGCCCGACTTCAATCCGGGTGATCTAAGGAAAGCAAACGTCAGCTCATACGACGCCGACTGATCTTCCACATTTCTGTGGAAGATGCCGTGCATCTTCTTGTCGAGGAGCTCTTCGCGGAAGTTTTTCTCCTGTGCTTTCTTAATCCGGGCCTTCAGGAATGAGTATTTAAGATGGATAAGATTTGATGCATTTCGCTCACCCCTGATATTGAAGTCAAGGCCGAGTGTTTCAGCAGCCTCTTCCGCTGCTTTGTAAAGAAACGCCCCTTTGCCTACTTCTTCGTGTTTTCTGACCATTTTAAGAAGAGGATCTTGTCCATTTGCGACAATATGTGCTGTACCCAGAATAATCATGTTGCGAAGACATTCAAGATTCAGTATTCCACGACCACCTTGACGGCGTGAGATGTAAAGTCGTGGAACAGAAGACTTAAGGTGCATGCTTTTGTTCATGTGCATAACCTTTCGGGACCCGATTTCGAGGGATCTGAGCTCGTCCTTCGTCCATGGAACTACTCCAAATGAATAGAGTACTACTGGGACGGCAGGCATGTTCGTTGCAGATACTTTGTTCCTCGCCGACAGTTCGGAAGACCATATCTGTCGGAGGAGACGTTTGTATCTGCATCGGAGAGTATCGCGCCTTTCTTCGAGCCACGTTATTGGCCTGTAATTCTTAGGGTCAGCTAAGTTGCCCGTCTCAGGCAGGAGCACTGTGCGCCCTTCCACCAACCACTCCGGAATAGGCTATTCCGACTTTAGATATGAGGTGAAAATTCGGGCCAGATGCTGGTGGGTTGAAGGAAACTTCTTCCACCAGAAGGTCTTGATACCATCTGGTCCCGGAGCGGGAAAGTTCTTCATGCCTTTTAATACGTTTTTCACCTCCTCGGAAGTGATAGGTGGGCATTCTTCCTCAGGTGTTATGAGGGCATTGCATAGCTCCTTGAAGCTATTTATGTTCTTTGAGTCTTCTTTAAGTGGATGCTGGACCTCGTAGACTTCTCTCCAAAATGCTTCGACCTCCTCTGGTTTGGGCGGATGGTCGACAGTAATTGGGGGGTCTTGGAAGAGTTTAGATGGATGAGATGAAAATTGTTGATTTTCTCTGACCCACCTCTCTCTCCGCTCTAGACTTCTCCTAGCGTTAGATATTATTCGTATTCTGTCAACAATATGCTGTCTGATGGTCATTAGCTTTGATTCGTTGATTTTGTGATGACGGATCCGCAGTTCGCGCGCGAACCGTTGAACCTTGGCAGTGAAATTCCTGCCACATGTTAGGTAGTCAATCACACACTGAATGCGGGACGCGTACTGTCTAGCCCAGCCTATCTTTGTGCTGAGTTGATGCATTCTTCTTTTGGTCTTATGATCAACCGTTGGTTTTGTTTTATGGCTTGCATCTGCCAAAGTTCTCGCTGCATTGTACACACCACAACTGATAGTCCAGAGGTCGGATTCTTCGGAAAAATCTCCACAAAGTTCATCATCCAATTCAGTCAGATCTTTGGGCTTGGGAGAAACCTGAATGTTGATGTTTCTCCGGGTCCTGAAGCATCGTTCTTCCGCTATTGGATGCCTGTTCGCGGTTGGTCTCATATATATATATATATATATATTGTAGGAGATATATTATCACATAAGGATACATTATTAAATGGTTATTATTACATTATTACTCCATATTACAAAACTGTAATACATAATATATATTTTTTTATTTATATATATGTCACGTCCCGCGACTAGGAACAAACATATAACTTTATCACCTTATGTAAAGGTTAAGTTCAACCGCTGTGTCCAAAATCTTACCAAATTATGTGAACCAGGAAATACACTCTGAATCAAATGTCAAGACGAAAAGCAAGTATTAACACATCATATGATCTTTCAAATTTTACGATTCGAGTGGATACGATGAGGCTACTGTAAAAGGTTTATTAGATTAGTCGTATGACTCCAGCCGAAAATATTGATATAAATCAAGATCTAGCCTGACAGCATCCAATAAATTTAAGAATCTATGCGAAGCACCTGAAGACTCCGGAAGATTAAACTGAAAGTAAATTAAGCTATTTCTACGCCACGCGCCGAAATACCAATATGTGACATTGAACAGGTCATAACTTGCCACGCATCTCCTAGCTTCTATGGACCAGTAGAAGGTTAATTAGACCGATTCTATTCCATGCGCCGAACTTACGAATAGATAGATGTTAGAATCAAGGATTTTCACGATGATTTACGAGTTTGGGGATTATATAACCTGGGCCCCATCGAGGACCCATCAGTGTCCAGTATTCAGTTCATCAGTCACCAGTTACCAGTTCAGTTCTATTAGTCGCGCCGCCTCATTTATACTACGGTTAAATCATCGTGCAATCTCACCCAGTAACAAGTAGTGATCCCCGGTGTCTTCGTTTCAACATCTCAACCTCGACCATCGCAACCAGAGTCAAGTTCGTCCCACATAGCAAGATCACAGGTACTGGACTATCAATAAAATCATCACCAATCCCCTATGTCAAACTCAGTAAAGGTTGTAATTTCACGAGCGTAATAAATCCTCTATTCATTATAATAATTTGTTCCTTTAATTGAATTATTTTCTCCTCATCCCTTAGCTAAGATCCTTCCGATCTTAAATAAAAGGAGGAATTAAAATAAGTAGGAATTTGTGTTACGTGGGACGTAACATATATATATATATATATATATATATATATATATATACTATATACTATACTATATATATTATGCACCATATAAATAAAAAAATATATATAGTGTATATTATATTACAGTTTTGTTGATTGATTTTCTATAAATTGAGAATTAAGCGTGTTACATTTATTATTCCATAAACATTTTCTTTTTAAAAAAAATCTCGTTGGATCCTATTAGGATCCTATTAGGATCCTAATAGTTTTCGACGTCGGAAACGATCCCAATACTCGACGACGTTTCCTACGTCGTTTCCGACGTCGGAAACTATCAGGATCCGACGTAGGATCCTACGTGGGTTACGACGTCGGCTACGACGCAGGAAACTATTAGGATCCGACGTAGGATCCGACGTCGGGTTTTTCAGTAGGGTGGGTCTCATCGAAGACGACACAGAGTGGGATCGTGCAATGACAGAAGGAGAAATATGGATGATGCCTCATCAATTAAGGCATTTGTTTGTACGTATTTTGATATACTGCCATCCAAGCAATCCACAAGAACTCTGGGAAAAATTCAAAGATTCTATATCTCAAAACTTTCTAAGAAATTGTACTTTAGAGGAAGCACATCGAAGAGCATATATTGAAATTAATACCTATCTCTTAAGTGAGAGATCTGATCTTAGTTATTTTACAAAGATGCCGCAATTAAATGAACTCAATATTATTATCGATGGACAAGCAAATGATGATGAACTTTCGGTATGCCTGTTCCTCTATTTTCTGATTCCATATCAAACATCCGAAATCAATCAAAAGATGCAGAATATTTGAGAAACATCGATATTTTTATTTGGGATGAGGCTCCAATGGCACCAAGATATGCATTGGAATTGATTGACAGAACTCTACGAGATTTCATGAATGATAACTTGCCATTTGGCGGGGAAAAAATGCTGTTAGGAGGAGATTTCAAGCAATTATTACCTGTGAAAGTCGGTGCTACACGAAGTGACCCAGGTGCGAATTGACCGTTGGCCCACGGTCGGGCCAACCGTAAGACGGTCGGTCCAACTTTGTGCGCCACTGGTCGGGCCAACCAGCTAAATGATAACGGTCAACCGCCTTTGGATTCTCAAAGTCGGCCCGATATTTGGTCCCATATATGGGCCATCTTTTAAGATGATGTCGGCCAAACCCTGGACAACAATTTGGGGCCGACTTTGATTTTAAAGGTTCGTACTACACAGGTGGAAATACACAAAATAGGGATTCAAAAAATAAATAGTAATTGTTTGCGAGTATTTTGACTATAAATGTTAATGGTCCTGCTTAGATTGAATACATATATTACATTTTTTTTAATTATATTACACATAAAATTTCTATACCTACGGGGTTTCGAACCTACACCTATACCTGAATCTATCGCCTAGCAGTCGGGAGTCTTACCCATTACTCTATACCTGAAGAATTGAAAGTCAATGAAAAAACCATCCTCATAAGCTACAGCTCAAAGTAGTTAAAAAACAATTTGTTAAATGTTTTTTCTCATTAATTTTTGTATTATTATGCAACATATATAATATGAATATAAATTATATAATATTTTAATAAATAATTCAAACCAATGTTATGTCGACGGTCGGGCCATCTATTGTCCAGAGTCGGACTGAACGTACTTTAACGGCTTTTTTCAACAAAGAACCAGCGTTTATCCGACGTTCGGTCCATATTTGGGCCACGGTTTGACCGACAGTCGGGTGCAACATGGTGACTTGTACAAGCCAATGTTATGCCGACGATCGGGCCATCTCTTGTCCAGAGTCGGGCCGACCGTTCTTTCACAGTTTTTTTGAACAATGAACCAGCGTTTATCCGACGGTCGGCCCATATATGGGCCAAGGTTTGACCGACCGTCGGATGCATCATGGTGACTTGTACAAGCCAATGTTATGCCGACGGTCGGGCCATCTCTTGTCCAGAGTCGGGCCGACCGTACTTTCATGGTTTTTTAAAACAATGAACCAGCGTTTATCCGACGGTCGGCCCATATTTGGGCCAAGGTTTGACCGACCGTCGGGTGCATCATGGTGACTTGTGGCTAACCGACTGCTGTATCCAGAGTTGGACCGACCGCATTCTTTCGGTCGTACCGACCAATCTGCGATAGTTTATCCGATCGTCGGCCCAACGTTGAGCCAGAAATGGGCCGACAGACGGCTTTTCGCCCACCGCCGACGTCGGTCGCCAACGTCGGTGAGACCATGGCAGCTTGAAAACACCTTAGTCGGCCCAACTCTAATTACCGTAGATCGGTTACCAAAGCAGGGCCAACTTCGGGCCGATGGTCAATCTCTAGCAGCCGACCGAATTTCGCACCTGGGGAATTGGTTAATTCATCTATCGAGTTCATTGCATTATGGAAACATTTGTCAGTATTTTCATTGACTGAAAATATGCAAACTTTACCCGGGGAAGCAGAATTTGCTAAGTATCTTTTCTCTGTTGGTAGTTTGAATGAAAATGATAATAATCTTTTAGCACCACAACAATGTGTAGCTCCTAGAACTGACGATATAGTAGATGGCCGTATTGTCTGCACGTAACGGTGATGTTGAAGAAATCAGTTTCAGAGTTGTACATTTACTCGACAAAACAACAGAACGGATTTACCCAACTATAGATAATACGGAAAATTGCAATAATGGAGATATTACTAACGCGATACTGCCTGAATATCTGAATACTTTGAACCTCCTAATTTCCACCGTATGAATTACGGTTGAGAAATAATTCAATTTTAATGCATACACGAAACTTAAGTATCAGTGCAGGTTTATGCAACGGAACACGATAACAAATACTTGAACTTGCTAATGATCTTTTAAGATGTCGTATCTTAACAGGGGATAAAGCACGAAATATTGTGTTCATGCATCGCATTTCATTATATTATGAAGACGTTCAACCTTTCACTTTTAGCCGGCGACAATTTCCAATTACATTAGCATTTGCGATAACAATTAATAAAAGCCGAGGACAAACTTTCGAAAAAATTGGAGTAGATCTACGTAAAGATGTATTCAATCATGGACAATTGTACGTGGAATTTTCTTGAGTTAGGTCTTGGAAATCTTCACGTATTTTCTTGGGAGAACAACGCCCGAATGAAATGATTAAAAATTATGTATACACAGAATTATTCGACTAAAATAATTATTTTACTTTTGAAACAATCGATAAAAATGTCTTTAAGAAATCTTGAGGTCACAGGATACTTTACTATACAACAATTTAGATTACGTAGGTTTTTATTTACAATCCACAATTTCAAACAAAAATATTATTGTCCAGATGTGAAGAACATGTACACGTACGTCTAACAACCATTATTTGTTGGAAAAATTATTCACAAAAATCTGCGTAAACTAATTTGCTCTTACGGCAAAGTTTCACATGCCCTCGAATTATTTGCAACAAAATAAGATTTCAAATACGAAACACGCGCGCTCAAGCTCGCGATCGGTCTCGTGAGTATAAGTAATATAGTTGTAGGACGTCACAGGACGTGACACCTCCCCCCTTAAATTTTTGAACATATGAGTGAAATGAAATATGTTCAAAAACAATGCTCAATTTGAAAACAAAAATTTGGAAATATTTAGTTCTTAAAAAAAATTGAATTGTTATATATTTTTTTAACTCTCTATGTATAATTCAAGCTGTCGTCAAAACTTAACCTAATAGTTATAATTAGGAAGAAAAAGGAAAAGATATGGTCTATTTTTGTAGATTCGTTTTATAGGTTCTTTTCGTTTTACTTTTCTTGTCTCGTAGATTTTCACATATGAAATTATATAATTCAAAAAATAAAATTTCTTACATCGATTACTGAAAATATTTTTATATTTTTCGTTCGTTTCTTCATTCGAATACACTTACATTGATTCTAATTAAAAATTAAAAAATAGTTTGTACGTCGGTGTCTGTCTGTCGTTGTCGTTGTAGTCTGTAAACACGATAACATTTGAAAAAATTATCCGATTGGATTGCCCCTTGGCACACTTCACAAGAGTGTGAAAAGAAAGGACGAGTTCGTCAGCCAGCTATTTTGGACAAAATTTCGAAAAGTTAGAGCATTTTTGACATTTTTGTGACCATTTTTTTTCGAAATTTGACATTTCTATTTGCGGCTCTGCATAGCATATGGAAATTCGAACAATTTATCCCAATGACTTTTTTCAATAAAAGTAAAATTGTCAGAGCTATAGGATTTTCAAAATCCAAAAAAACAAACGAAAATTAACATTTTGAGCCAAACAACGCACGATATGAAAAAAAGTCAGGATGAGAAATGTGTTTCTTTTTGCACGCCCTACAAGGGTATCATAACGACTTTTTGAATTTTCTTGAAGAATTGAAAATTCACATTTTTATTGCACAAAAAATAATGAAAAATCCAAAAATTTAATTTTACGGACAAACTATGCAAGTTACGACGAATGATAATTAAACAAAAATTATGCACTCAGAAATGATCTACAAATTTGTTAATGGTCACTTTTTGATAGGATGTGTAGTTTTTGTATTATTTGTGAAAATTACATTAACAGTACGACAACTTAGATACTTTTTTTTATCCTTTGCAGGTAGTTGTAAAACATCATTCAAATTGTATGATTTATTAGAAAGATACGGAAATATATACTTCAGTAATGGAATTTCCTTCTTCATTTGATATCAAATACAAATTTAGTCATTTTTATCTTTTGCGTTTCTATTATACGATGAACAGAAACGAGCGTGGAACGCGAGGTTTACATGATTTTGAAAGCAAATATCGAGCGCGAAGCGCGAGTGTCTTGATGAGAATGTGTTCCTTAAGGTCGATAGAACCTTAAGTAAATTATTTCTTCTTTTTATGTAAAACTGACGTAATTAAACCAAAAGCAAGTCATAACGATGAAGTTTACTACGGGAGTATTAGCCCACGAAGCGCGCAATAGCGAGCACACGATGTGCGAAAACCTATAGAAGAACCAAGTTTAAAGCGTCAGGTGAATGTTTCCGAGCGCGTAGCGCGAGGTGAACACATCATCGAGCGCGAAGCGCGAGATAAACATATCATCGAGCGCGGAGCGCGAGATGAATACCTAATCGAGCGTTTTTTAATGAAAAAGAATATTTATTGCCTTGGGATTGGGCTATTTGTGGCAATAAAAATGTTGATAATGAGAAAAAAGTTGCTGAAGCCGCAATTAAAGGAAGTTTATTTGCACCATTAATTTTTGATGAAGAGAGATATCGGGTTGCTGATCTTACCGATGAAATTGTGGAGGTAAGATTTTATTTATTTTTAAATTGAAACAAAGCAGAATTTGTTTACTTTGTGGGTTCGCCCATTTGAAAAAATATATTTTTCTTTTCAGTGTTCTGAATTGAGCTTGTGTGCCGGTTTAGTTTAAGAAAACATAAAATAGTATATATTTTTTAAAGTAAAGTGATGTATATGTTTTTAATTAAATTATTTATTGTGTTATTTATATATTTATTGATATTTTTGTATAAATAAAGTATTTTTTATAAAAAGTGATGTACTTAATTATTGTAATTGACCTGTTAATTATATCTTAATGAATGGAATGCTTAATATTTTTATTATTTTCCATTGTTTTTTTTTTTTTTTTTTTGAGAAAGAAAATAATGTAATTTAAGTAATGGATGATTATATCTATTAAATTTGATTAAGGGCCGATTTCACCAACTCCGATTAAGTTGTTAATCCCCGATTATTGTAAGTTAATCGGAGCCTTGCGTTCCACCATTTCCGTAACGCTGGTTGAGAGAGTTTAATCATCATTTAATTTGACCGCCCGATTTTGGCTGATTAACGGACGTAATGCGTGATTACCGATGGTAGCACCAAACGTAACCTATAGAATTGCAGTGTGCGTTCAGTATACAGTTCGAAAATGGAAAATTTCTTTTATGATGATTTTCTATCATCTGATGATGATGAAGATATTCTGCACATTATCAATAGAAGACCAAGAGTAATTAAAGAACGAGTGAATTATTTAGAGACATTGGATGTTCATATATGGATGAACATCCAATTCTCACAAATAAACACAAATAACTGGACAAATCTTCACTCGTCTTCTTTTCTTCGAAGTATGTAGCCAGCACGTTACTGTTTGTTCACACGCAATATGACCTCAGCGACCGATGCTCGCGCACGTACTTCACGGGACTTGAAAGTTGACCAATCAGAATCGTCGGATGAAGAGAAAATGGAAGTTATTGTGAATGGGGTATATGATTAAATAATGGAGAATCAAAACTTGATGATAGGACACGGTGGAACGCATTAGAAGTTAATGTCGGTTAAAACCTTGATTAAAAAATAATCGTGATTAGTTAATCGCCATTTTAATCGCTGTTGGTGAAATCGGCCCTAAATGCTTAATTAAATAATTAGAAATTAAAATTTAACTTGGGAGTTTCAAACTTATTTATTCCATATAATAATATGAACATTTTAATGTTATGTTTATTTTTAAACAATTTCTTGTATTTTTGTTACGTAAATTTCGCCTTTTTTTTACTATAGTGTCATAAATGTGTTCTGGGCTTCCCGTACGATTTCCAAAATTGAATTCTGGGTTCAATCTTCTTCGAGGTTCATTTAAGTTTCTTATTTGTTCGATATTATCGAATTTTAAGTGAGTGTCTTGTTTTGTTTTTGTTTCTAGCATGATCATGTACTTACGAGGTGTGACAATTAAGTAATGAGACTGATTCCATAAAAACCGTATATTTCAAAATTATTCTACAACTCGGCCATTCCCTTCAAAGTAGCTATACAACGATCCCAGCGCGTTTTCCACGCTTCGTAACATTTCTGGAACGCTTCGACTGGGATGTCCGCGAGTACCCTCGTCACGGCCGCCTGGATGTCCGTAATCGACTTAAAATGGGTTCCTTTGACCACCGATTTTGTTCTAGGGAACAAAAAAAAGTCACAGGGTGACATATCGGGCGAATAAGGCGTCTGTTGCAACACGGCGATCCCTTTAGAGGCCAAATACTGGGACACGCTGAGGGCGGTGTGGCACGGCGCGTTGTCGTGATGAAGGATTCAGTTACGAGCGATGTCTGGGCGCACCCTGTTGACTCGTTTTCGCAATCTTTCGAGTACTTGGCGATAGAAGACTTGATTTACTATTGGGGTTTCGCCCAATCTGGCGCAAAATTTCATCGCGACGCAATGCTCTTGATTTCGTTTCTCCATGGTCGTGACGAGCACCACCAACACACGTCTACTCAACACGATACAGCAGGCGAACTAAACAAGCTAGAGCGATGGTAAATATATCAATGGAGAGGGGAAGGATGCCGGGGAAGGGGAAGGGAATTTCAAGGTCGCAGGTTTACCATACGCGCGGCAATAAAATCAGTCTCATTACTTAATTGTCACACCTCGTATATGCTCGTACTATTATTATTATCAAGAAAAGCAGCAATAAAATTATTGCAACGATTATGCAACACGTTAGGTTTATCATAGATTTGTAGAAACAATTTTCTTTTGATTTAGTTTATGTATTTAATTCTTGGCTTACTTTTTCTAAAGTAAGAATTTGATGCTCAAAAATGGATAATTGCATATCAATTGAATTTGTCTTTTTGGATATAATTTGATTCAGAGTTTTGTTCTGAATTATCGAATAAGTTACTGAAAATGGTGCAACTGAATTTAGGGGAATTGAGTTTGAAGGTTCGGGAATATTAAATTTCAGCGGTTTGAATTGATTACCTTTGATTAATGGGTATTCTGATAATTTACATTGAGAATTGATTTGTAAGATTCCTGTTCCCTGGAGTGTGGAAACATAATTTTTATAATCTGGGCAATTTATTAGAACTACTTGTGGTAAGATAGTTGAATATAGCCATCCATAATACGAGGTCAATGGTGTTAGTAAAGGGTAATTACTGAAGTTGATAAAATATTGACATTCATAAGGTGTATTGACTGTTAGTAGATTAACTTCGCACGTGGGATTTTTTGTGACGCTGAATAAGCGTGGTTTTGTGTGGCAAATCATATCAGTCTGAGTTTGAATACATGTACTACAAAAGTTTATATCAGTCATGAAATAATTTTCTTCGTTGTTAGAAAGGGCTAGTATAGATGTTTGTGATATAATATAAATGGTGGGGGTAAAATTACTATTAATCAGGTTTTCGAAAATAGGTGAGGGGTGTACTTTGTATAGTTGATAATTATCTTCAGAAAGATCTGGTGTAATCAATATGAAAATTAATTGGTCGTCTACTATGAAATGTTGGATTCTGGAAATTTGCGAAAATGTTTGCAAATCATTTTTGGATGGATTTACAGAATTATGATTCAGGATTTGGTAAAAGAATTGTAAAGAGGTATTAGAGAAAGGTTAAGGGTTCCACATATCATTAGTGCTGAAAATTAATGTTTTTGTTAGTTTTTGTAAACAATTAGTAAAAAGATCCTAAGTTTCATGCATTCCAAGTAGCCATTTTGTAGAAAGTTTCTGATATCCCTCTAGTGAGGGATCATGATTTAGTTTCCGTTCTTTTATAGTAGGTATTCTTTTCAATTCATTTACTATATTCTGTAAGATTTTAGATAATGGATGAGAAAAAATATAAGTTTTTCTTTCTGGCCAACGGAATGAGGGCATCCCTGTTGTGTCAAGTTTGAAATAGGCTGATTGGAATAGATCAATTACGTTATTTTCATTACTAAGATATTGGTTTGTGATGTAATTAGTATGATTCAAATGAAATTGAATTTGGTCGATGGCGCTAGCTAGTTTCTTTTCTTTATATCTGTTTTGTAATTCAAATCTTTTGTGAACGCATGAATCTGTTTCTTCTCTATTAACACAATATGGTACCCTTCTTTGATAACGTTGTTGTAAAATATATCTAACGTTTAATATTTCAGAAATACTAAAATATGACAATAAATAATTTTCGCTAGAAGGAAATCTAATTTTAGTCAGAGGCTCGTAATATAAACCTGTCATGTTTGTAAATTTCGGTTTTAAGTACATTGGGCTTGCATTAAGTGCAGAAAGCTGAAACATTAATGTTAGTAGAGTGATGGAAAAGAATAGTGATCTCCAATAAATGATGCTTCTCGGACTGAAAGGCCAGTTTCCCTAAAAAAAAGAAATTGGGACATATGGTTAGTAACAGGTCGCATACACAAGGTCTTTTTATGTGAAAGGAAATGCGAAAAAGTTAGTATTGTTAATTATTTTTCATAAGAGTTTGAAGAAAATTGACCACTTTTTTATATAAAGTCAGATTCTTAGTTCTAGAGGGTAAATGCTGCTTATTCTTCTTCGCTTGACGTTTACAGTCCTTTGTCGTGTGATTTATTACGTTACAACGCTGGAAAGAGTTCGCCCATGGTACTAGTTTGGGTCTTGAGTCAGTTTGCACGCTTATTTCTTGGGTTTTATTTTTCTTTGTGGCTTTACTTAAATGCGGATCCTCGCAAAGATCATAAGTTTCCATTAGTAATTTTAAATTTAACAAAGCTGCTTTATGTGTGGCTATTTTTGAACTAATTCCGGTGGTAATTGTAAAATGAATTCCAACTCTACAATAAGAAATGTATTTGAGGTATCTTGCATATTTCAGATCTCGGTAGGTATAGAATTCTGGTTCTTCAAGGCCATATTTAATGGTAAAATTCTTATGAATGTCGATGAAATTCAGATTTCCCATATTTTTACATTCTCATCTAGAGAAGGTATTAGATTTGTGTAAAACTTGACCCCCCCGGTTTTTGTCAAATGTCCACGTTTTGAGACCCCCTGAACCCAAAAAAACAGGTCTTTACGAATGTGTCTGTCTGTCCGTCTGTATGTATGTCTGTCTGTGAGCACGATAACTTTCGAAAGAATTGATCGATTCGATTGTCCTTTGGTATACTCTTTGAGTCTCCTAAACTAAAGGTCAGGTTCGTTAGCCAGCCATTTTGGATAAAAATTCATAAAGTGAGAGCATTTTGAAAATTTTTTAGACTATTTTTTTCCAAATTTGAAAATTATATGTAAGGTAAATGTCACAGTAATCGTGACGGTCCCAGTAATCGTGAAACTTGGTTATAGTTTGAATATATTGTTACAAAAATGTGTTAAAAGTAACATTTAATGATAAAACTCACTTATTTTTAGCATTTTATAATGGCAAATAGAAATTACATTCATTCAGATGAAATAAAAAGCAAGAAAATTGGCATCACGATTACTGGGACTAAGGTCACGATTACTGGGACGTTTACCTTACTGCACGATAACTTTCGAAAGAATTGATCGATTCGATTGTCCTTTGGTATACAAGTTCGTTAGCCAGCCATTTTTGATAAAAATTCATTAAGTGAGAGCATTTTGAAAAATTTTTAGACCATTTTTTTCCAAATTTGAAAATTATATGTACGGCTGTTCATAGTACTCGAAAATTTGAACAATTTATTTTCATGACATTTTTCGATGAAATCCAATTTTTCAGAGTTACGGCATTTTCAAAATCCAAAAAAAGAAACGAAAATTCACATTTTCAGCCAAACAACGCACGATACGAAAAAAAGTCCTGACAAGAAAAGTGTTTCTTTTTCAACGCCCTACAAGATTATCATAACAACTTTTTGAATTTTCTGGAAAAATCGAAAATTCACATTTTTATTGCACAAAAAATAATTAAAAATCCAAAAATTCAATTTTACGGCCAAACTATGCAAGAAACGACAAATGACGATGGAATAAAATTTTTGCGTAAAAAAAAAAAAAGAAAAGAGTTATTGGCACGTCGTTTAGAGGTTGGCCGGGAATTAGCAGATCGAAACATGGGAACTTCTACCTGATACAACGCTGCTGAGGGCTGGTGAACTTGTCAGCGTAAAACGTCAACCAATTGTGAGTCTCTCAGTTTCCATTCCTTGCACCCCCCCCCCCCCCCCCTCCCCCACAGTAATACAGAAAGGGTGCTAAACATTCTGGGGATCCAACAAGAAAAAGCTATAACGGGGAAAAGTTAGTTACCTTATGCTTAGAAAAGGACGTATTTATTAAAAATACTTGGTTTATACATAGAATGATCCACATTTACACCTGGCGTAAAGAAAATAGCCACAGTATAATTGACACCGTTATTGTGGATGAAAGACTAAGAGAACTCGTCAAAGATACAAGAGTCATGAGGGGCTCTGAATGTAATACTGACCATCACTTTCTAGTCTCCAACATGAGCCTAGGGCGGGGATGGAGAAGAAATAGAACCAAGCAAACGAAACAAACGCGAAACAAGATTGAAAATTTACAGAAACTGGGATATCCGAAGATACATAAGAAGCCATAGAAACACGAGAGCTTGCATGAAAAAATGCATGGACGTGAAGGAAGGTAGAGAAGTATGCCAGGACAGAAAAGTGTGGCGACAAATAGTTTATAAGAAGAATGTGAGTAGAGTGTATGACGCTTGAAACGAAAGACCTCAGATACTAATAGGCCCAAGTGGGGGACCGCACACACAATAATTTTTTGTGGCTCTTTACTTGGGGTGACCATTAGAGAGATTGATCAGCCACCTGGGTCGGAGCAATGTTGCGGGACGAAAGTGTTATTTAAATAAGTCGCACGCAAATTCTAGATCAATCTAAAACATGTATATCTCCTTCCCCACATTACTATTTTCCAACCGTGCGAATCACGCCTACCCCGAAAGGGAAATGGCCTAATGGTATAATAATAATTAATGTTAATGGTACTTGAAAATTCGAACAATTCATTATATTTTTACATTATCATCCAGAAAAGGTATTAGATTTGTGTAAAATTTGACCCCTCCTCCCATTTTTGTCAAATGTCCATTTTTCAATAATCATTTAAAAATTTATCATATATATGTTCCAAAAACAACTTACATACTTTTTTTCGCCCCTTTTCAGATAGTTGGAAGAAATCTTCCTGATTGTATGATTTATTTTTTATTAGACAGATACGGAAATGTACGCTGAAGTGAAGGAATTTCCTTCTTCATTTTAAAGCAAATACAAATTTAATCTTTTTTATTTGAAGAACATTGAACATAACATATTGTCATTGCGAACCGCGACAACCAAATCGCGCGCCGTGATCGCGATCAAACCATTGAGTTTACATTAAACGATGAACAGAAACGAGCGTGGCGCAAGACTTGAGATTTGTATTCCTTAAGGTCGATAGAACCTTAAGTAAATTAGTTCCTCTTTCTATGTGAAGTTTACATAATTAAACCATAAGCAGGACATAATGATGAAGCTAACTAAGGGAGCATTAGCCCGCGAAGCGCGCAATAGTAAGTACATGAAGTGCGAAAACCAAGATGAACCGAGCTTAAAGCGTCAGGCAAATGTGTCCGAGCGCGTAGCGCGAGGTGAATATATTATCGAGCGCGAAGCGCGAGATAAACATATCATCGAGCGCGAAGCGCGAGATACAACAGGTGCGCGCCCTAGGCGCGCCCAAACTAACGAGCGAAGCGAGCCGCGCGCAAAGCGCACGATGAGATATTGTAATTATATTGATCCATTCTTCGCGTTTAAAATCGCTTCCCTGTTATAGAGAAAAAAGAAATTTTTATTGTTAATTTTCGTTCATGTGAAAAATGCAAATATTCAATTTTGAATCAGGAAAAATAGCGGAAAAAATTTTTTTTTTAATGAGTTATCACAGTTCTTGTTTAATTATTACATCGTTTTGTTCTGTTTTTAATTTTGAAAGGAACTGTGGACTCAGTTTGAATCTTAGAATGTAACTGATGGTTTACTGGTCGTTTAGTATCTTTTATTGTGAGCTTTTGTTTACAAGTGCAATGTTTATTTACTTTTCATGGTATAGCGGAATGATTCTTCGTGTCTTTAATATTAGAACTCTTTTTTTGTTCAGAAGTAGATGTAGAAGGTAAAGCATTGTCAATTGGATTTTGAGGATTTCGAATGGGAATTCTTGTGGTGGATTGGATTTCACTTTTCATTGAATTTTTCATTGCATATAATACTTTAATTGCTGAATAATTTTTTGCGAGAGTCGCTGTGTTCGCAGTTCCTGTTTGTTGTTCATTTTGTACACTACAAATTCCAGTGTATATTTTGGTGAAAACACTTGTTTGGATAAGTAGTACTACATACTTTGGTTTTTGAAATTTATTCTGAATGCAAAATTCTTTGAGTTTGTCTATCATTTCAGCCGAGATTGGTGGTACATAAAAATTGTCTGCTAAACTGTTATCTCCGTGTAGTATGTTACACAGTATTCTTGCTGCGTTTTGTTTTGCTAGGTCTTCATTTTTTCCAGTACTAATAATAGTACGTTTTTTTGTATTTTAACGTCACTACAAATTGAATGTTATTTGCAAGGTCATGTTGGATATTAGTTTTATAAGTAGGTAATACTTGTCTTCTTGCTAAAACTAATTCGTCTAGTATGTGAACTGGTTTTTCAAACAGAAACATTTTGTTATAAAATTCTCTCTACAGTCGTATGTTATAATTCGGATTTTCCTTATTATCCTTTAAGTGCGAGAAAGGGTACAGAGTTGAGATTGTATTGGTGTTTGTGTTACCTTTTGTGTTTGTGTCTTCGGTGTGACTGTTTGCAGGTATCTCAGTCTGTGGGGCCGAAGGACTAGGGTCCTTTGATTCTCGAGGGGATTCTTTTCTGGATTCGGTCCTTATTTCTCGGTTCGTTCCTAAATGTAAGAGTAGGTTAGTTACTGAGTTCCATAAAGCTCCTATTATATAAATAGACCATCCAAACATATTGTGTAGGGCGTTGTAATAGGCTGATCCGACTGCTCCGATTGCTGAAACGCCAACAAGAAACATACAATTTATCCCAAGCGGAAGTACCGGTGCGACTCCAGAGAGCTCATTAACGGACGAGTACACTACACGTCAGGCGGTTAATTCCGCCATTTTTATTATAGATTGTCCTTCTGAAATAACATGCAAACTTATTTTCTAGAGGATAGTGGGTTCAGGAGACAGGCTTGAGTAAAGAAGAACATGATTTTTCATTACAACTACTAAATGAAACTATTTATTTAAAAAGCTTTAAAAGACTTTAAAAGAATAAATTTACATACTATAAAAGAATTATTCAAAAGTTTTTCATGACAAAATAATTTTGATTCTATCTTCCGTGTAGGGAAGGCATTAAGTACGCGAGAACATAATCACAAGAAAACGCGGACCCAGTGATGCCTGACTCTCGGAACCAGAGGACTGATTTTTACTTAACATGAATGTAAAAAAAACAATTAAGTTAACTGAAAGGCACCCAAAATCGAGACCAAACTTACGTGTGGAGTCCTGTTTATCGCGTCATGGATGGCTTCCAGGTCGGCCTTGGTAAAAACCATTTTTTAAATCCTTTGAATCGACTTTAAAATTGTGCAAGAGAGATCCGGCCCCTTCTCTCGCAACGATCAAGACAGAATGTCGTAACAGGATTCCACACGGAAGCGAATCGCCGGTCAGCATCATGACGACGCGCACGCGCGAGGGGTTGGGATTGACCAATCCGCCGCGCCTCAGACCTTCCAAACCTTCGTCTTTCAAGGATGAGCGTGATTTTTTTAACAAAGGTTATTTTTCCAGCTGGATCGTGGACAAAGAATATTTAGCACTTTTATAAAATTTATAAATTATAATTTTAAATAGCAAAGGATTTCGATAAAAAAGAAATTAAAATTAATAGACTATCTTCAATCCTTCATTGGTCAGTCGTTGATCCCAGGATTTCCTTTTCGTGAGCCCGCCAAATTGATCGATACCTCACGTGACATCTCCCAGAGAGCGGGAACAGTCGTTGACCCTAGCAAAGGGGTGTCATCGTGCGAAGTGGATATTCGGATCCTTACGGCGAAGCCAAAATTCTAGACAGATATATAAAATTCCGGTGCCAGTAAAAATCCACAAACAATGTGGCCCGCTTATCAAGCATCTCCCTAGGCCCACGGTACAATCGAGGTTTACCCTTCTCCAACATAGGGATTCTGCCTCGACCGGTCGAGGAAAACTAGTGGTATTCGAATTTTCACCACATTACAGCGTAGCCATGTATGATGGTATCAGCTATTAGTTTTATTCCCCTTATTATTATGATTATTCCTATTAGTCCTGCGCTATCTATGCCAAAGTTTATAAATAAAGTCCAGAATTTTCCCCATGCTGAGTGAGCTATCTTAATCTAGGGTTTCCTCATCTAATATATTCATTAGTGAGTATTTTGTATTAATTGTAGCCGGTCCGGTGATTCCTCGAGCTAGAGTATTTAAAATTGTTGGTGTTTCTGCTGGGAACATAATATGATCTCTGATTTTTTCTAAATCTGATTGAGAATAGATTCCACTTGTTGCTAATAATATAATATATAATGATAATAATAATAATCACCCTACCGAAGGTGTTCTCGCGTTGTCGTCGCGGTAGGGCTTGAGCTTTCCTCTCATGAATTTGAAGGCTATGTTGGCCGTAGCATTACTACTGACAGGGTTTCCCATGCCAGAAAGGCAGAAAACGAAGAGGAAAGTGACTATGAGGAACACCAAAACCCATAAATGATAATGGAGAGTATTTAAAAAATTTTGAAAGGCTTGTCGCTACCCGAGGATCGTCGGGGCGCCCCTGGAGCCACCGCTGGGGGCCACAGCATGCAGGACGGTGGTGATGGTGAGCTGCGAGATGGTCAGGCAGATCTCACTAATCAAACAGGTGGCCAGCAAGAGCATCTGCGACATACGGTAAGCAGTGAAACATCAACTGCGTCAGCTGAGGATGCTTTGGCTAGCGTTATCTATTTGCAGCCAGCCACTTCAACAGAAATACCGTGGGAGAGCATCAATTGGGATACCACAATGAACGAGGAATTGATGCGTCTCTATTATGGAAGTGCGAAGTTTGAAACATCACGGAAAAAAGGACAAAATTTCAGAACGAAATTTGCCGCAAAGTATCCTCAAATAAAGAAAGCCGCATTGAGATCCTTATCGCTAAGGTGAAGGACATCAGGACTAATCTACTCATCTCAGAAGATCGAGCAATGGATGTTAAACAGCAGGTTGATTTGGAGTGGAAGAACAACGGCCATGAACAGCAGTTAGAGGAGGCCGCGTCACACGAACAAGCTGTGGCAATTAATGTTCTTCCTCAACCTGGTGATGATCCAGCACCACCACATCCTCCGGAGGTGGATGGCATAATACAACCAGTGCCAGAAGCCGAGGTTCAACAACCAAGAAAGCGAATAAAATGGACATACCATATGCACAGAGATGTGATGCGCTTTTATTTTTTGGCAAAGAAAAGTGGACAAAGTGTGAGGAGAGAACATCATCGTCTCTTCTTACTTAAGTACTCAGGGCTAGCCACAAGAATAAATGAGCAGAATCTAGCAGATCAAAAACGCTCAATATCTGTAAACAAATTGCTTTCGGCTGTTGAAATAGCTGCCATCGAAATGGAAGTGGAACAGCAGCTTCCTATTGATGAACTTCCATTGGAAGATGTGGAAAACGAAAACTTGATTGCAGCTGAAGACATAGGTGCTAGGGATGATGTACATCAAGTACCGGATGGACTAGAACCACATCCGGATATCATAAACGATGATATGAACAGCGAAGTCCCAGAAAATCTACAGCACCTTGAAAGGAATTTTGGTCATGCTCTCCTATAGTTCACACATGTAGAACCAACACAAAGGCATTCACTACGCAAGATGAACATGACAAATGATCTGCGTGCACTAATAGAACACCTGACCAACAAGGTTTTACCTATGCATTTGAACGCAACACAAAATGCGTTAGAGGTGCAAACGCTTGTATATTGTGCAGCTGTGGCAACCGTTAGAACGTTGGGCCGCAGAACTAGGCGTATAAATGCAGTCTTCGCCCCAAGACAGGAGCGACATCCGCCATGGAAGATCAGGTTGGATATGGATGTCAGCAAAGTAAGGTACAAATTGGGTCGACTGACTCAATATAAGAAAGGAAATCGAACCAGAAAGCTGATACACCATGTCATCAAAATCATCGACCCTCGGTACATCGAGACATTGATACCAGCAATATTGAATGAGATTATAGACTCCCAGCGGCAGAGACTTGATATTCTCACTGCTAGACTGCGTATAAAATAACCAACAAGAGACCGAAGTCCCTCAATTGGAAGACATGACTAACTATTGGTCAGATGTTTGGGGAAAAACTAACAGCAGCAATTTTAGCAGCTTTAGATGTTTCAGCGGTTTTGAAAAAAGCATGTAACTGGAAAGCTCCAGGTCCGGACATGGTGCACAATTTCTGGTACAAGTACCTGACTAGCGTGCATCCTGCGTCGGCACGGTGTTTTCAGAAGATCATCGAACATCCAGATCTGATGCCAGGCTTTATGCTGCAGGGTACTACGTATATGTTGTAAAAACTCCCGAGGCAAAAAAGATCTAGTCACCATAGACGCTGTTGCCATGACGCGAGCTCGTAAACACCAAAGGAACTTGAACATGGCATACATTGACTACAAGCAAGCGTTTCCTTCCGTACCACATGACTATTTGCTTGAAGTCTTAAAAGTATACAAAATTTGTCCACCCATCATTGACTTCCCAAGTCGTGTGATGATGCTTTGGGTACAAGAATCAAGTATGTTGATCATGGACAACCAAGGATAACTAGATCAATACGCATTACGACGGGTATATTCCAAGGAGACTCCTTCAGCGCATTAAGGTTCTGTTTACCGTTGAACCCACTGAGGAAAACTTTAAATAGCATGTCTTATGGGTTCCGAGTAAATGATAATGAGGATGGTCATCAAGTGACCCATCTTCTATACATGGATGACCTGAAGCTATACGCTAGTTCGGACGAGAAACTGCAGCAAGTGATTGATGTTACAAAGCAGTTTTCCAATGATATCAACATGGAGTTTGGACTAGATAAATGCCGAACAGTGCATTTAACCAGAGGAGAATTAGGGACCGCAGAGATCGAGAACGATTTCGGGAATGACATCGAGGCAATGGCTGAGGGCGAGTCACATGAATATCTCGGTATTCTTGAGTCTGAGGGTATTCAGCATACGATAGTTAAGAAAAGCCTAACGACTGCCTATAACGACTGATATTTGAGGACGAAGGGCAGAATTGGAGAGCGTCGAATTGCACATGCGTTTCATTTTTCCCCTTTTTTTTAAGTTAGACCGTTGGAGATATTGAGTGTTTTAAGATCTTGTAAATACTTTCAGATGCTTAAGAATAAAAACAAAAATCTGGAAATAATGCGCAGTCCTGGATTTATTGTAAACAAATTTTTGAAAAATGAGTAGAAATATTATTATAAAACTCAGTAGAAAGCATTACACAAATCCTTGAAAAATGAAATTCCTTTGAAACCATTGAAATCAAATTAAAATTCACACGAATTGAGTGTGGTTCTACTACGAAT
>CAKNXH010059317.1:0-15293 GCA_932178445.1 Andricus quercusramuli | reverse complement strand
GCTCGAGTGTCTCCACCCGCGCGACGGGGCGTCTTCCTCGTAGCCGATCTCTCAGTTTTGAGAAGGGTTGAGATTCAGGCCTCGAAAATACACACTTAGCTAGTACTGAGCGAGGTTCCTCATACCAAATAATGCATTCTTTGATTCTGGAATAAAAGAATTTTTCATCACGCATGCATGGAATATGCCATATTTCCATATATTGCCGTGTGAATAGCTTGCGTTCTACAATGATCGCACGCTGCTCCGTGTTTTAGAAGAAATATCGCACGCTCCATCGTGTTTTAGTAAGAAAAATCACACGCTTCGCTGTGTTTTCACGAAACAAACTCAACTAACCTTCTACTAACTTCAACGTTATTTTCTTCAAAATGTCAATAACAGTTTGTCTTGTGTCGTGGATGCAAGAAGTAAGTATGAAAAAATGACAGAAAATATTGATATGATTAATATGGATATTCATATTGATTATATGTAATCATAATAATCAACTAAAAAGGTATTAGATATAACATAAATATCATACTTAAATATGCCCACAGCAGGTTCCAGGTTAGGTGCGTTTGTTTCGTGAAAACACGGCCAATTCTCCATCGGCATCTGAAATTATCTTTTTGATTGGGGTGTTTTTCCTCTCGGGGGGCTCGGCCCCCCGAGCCCCCCCAGCCCCCCCCCCCCCCACCCACGATATTCCGCACTCGCTTCCCTCGTGCGGATAAAATACGAAGAATGCATATTCCTCACATTCGTGATGGAAAATAGTGAGTGCAACTCGTGTGCAATATGCAACTATACCCCACTCGTTACACAATGTACTATTAACATACTTTCATTATTCGTTCATTTATCGCTCTTACTTATTCAATTATTTAAAAAATACTTTAACAATGAAAATTGTGGCTAAAAAGGTTTTCACCTTGACTAAAAAATATCATGAATCGATGTCTGACTTCGAGAGCATTATTTAAGGTGTCTGAACAGTCACATAATGCGCATGAAACTAAGATTTTTTTTTCTCGTGAACAACTGGCAGTCCCAAGATAAAACATACAGAACTTTTAGAGCACATTTTTAACTTTCTTTTGTTATGAGCGAATCTCCATTCTTTTTTTTATAATTAATGAAGCTCGAAACATTATTCCAAGCTACATTGATTCAAAACTCCATATGAGTTCAAGGTACTCTCTGCTCGCTCGTAACCTGGGAGCTACTGTCAGCATGCTTACGCAGCACTCCAAGCTCCCGGGGACTGACAGCGAGCCAACTTGTGAATGAGGAGAGTATTGACCTGAGAGAATGATTTTAATCAATGATTAAAATTATTCTCTAATGAAAACATGTTTTTTTTTTAAATATTTTTACACAGGTATTTTTTGTTTCCTCTTCCCCGAACCACTCAATAACATAAGGGTGGATTCCGGAAGGGAGTTACATGAATGCGCGGAGTAATTGGTGTGCACCTGGGCCCAGCTGAAAGAGAAAATGAAGCACTATACCTAAAATATAAGATCAAAGGATAAATAGAATTAAGGGAAAACTAATTCTGAGGCATCAGCCTCAAGGACCTAAATTAAAAACAATGTAAGGGTCCAAAAGGAACTAGCGTGTAGTTATACTCGCTATGTTGGAGAGCCACACACACACACATGCAATAGGCACCTGTTTCGCTCTCCTTCTTTCTGACGTTTTAAACATCGCCGTCGCACTCTCTGTGTGTAGCTACGCTGCCGCGACGATAACAAGCCTCGATTCTCGCACACGATCTTGCCTCCTCCTTCCCACCTACATTCTCGGCATTAGCGTATTTCTTTCCTTGCATACAAGCAAGTATACTCTACAACCATAGCAGTTCAATGCACCTCGACTCTCTTCTTTTTCACTTCCTCTTCACGTGCTATTCTCCCATAAGTCCGTCTCGGTCCTCACCTCACATGCTACCCACCTTGATCTGACAGCACGAGCACATGAGGCATCAAAACAAAGCCACGTGCTTACCCAGCAATGGTGCTACGCCAGAATGCTTGATTCCTTATGCAGAAAATTGAGGTTGGAAATAATAGATACTAACTCTAAGTTGAAAATTCCAACCTGCATCAGTTTTGATGCGAATTGAATTAAACATTTTCTAAATAAATATAGCAAAAACCTCGAAGCATTTTACCTCCGTAAAATGCTGACGAAGTTCTTGTTTCAAAAGTGCAAAACTAAAAAGGAAAGTATTTGGCAATAACATTCTCGACAATTAAGAAATCAAGCTACCTGGGTAGGAAAATGTGCAAACGCTGCTTCAGCTCTCACGGTGTATGCCTGCCTTCCAAACCCAAATTCCGCAACTCCGTAAAAATCCCGACTTGTATCACCTCAATTATAAACCGTCGAACAGAAGTCAAAAATCGCAGTAACTTGGGCAACCTGACACGGGCCAGACCTACACAGACCTTTGTCCGTCGGTACTTCGCTATTCCGTCGTGACATGAGAGACAAATTCTCGGTAAGCAAATAGTCGCGTCCTTTTTCGGTTTAGTCGGGACAATACTTTTTCCGGACCGGGAATAGGGGTAAGACGCAGCTACCGATCGAGTGGTCGATCAACGGGAATAGTGATCCGGACGTAAGAGTTTTTGCCGTCCGTACTTCGCGATTCCAATTCCGTCGTGACATGAGAGACAAATTCTCGGTAAGCAAATAGTCGCGTCCTATTTCGGTTTAGTCGGGACTATACTTTTTCCGGACCGGTAATAGGGGTAAGTTGCAGCTACCGATCGAGTGGTCGATCAACGAAATTTGTAATCTGGACGTAAATTTTCAAACTCCGTGCGAGGGAGGCAGGGCCGTAATGGGAACGTTCCTTCATCGCGGCCTATCCCGGTTTAGTCGGAACTATACTTTTTCCGGACCGGTAACGGGAGTGACGTTGTTTTTTGTGTCCTATCCGGCCTGCTAAAAACGAAATTAAGTCGGTCTAGAGAATATTACTTTTTCTTGAATCTCAAAACGAGACAGAGTAATTTTCTCGCAAGGCTGCAATTTTCCTTTATGAGAAATAGAAACATTTTCTATTTTTCGTAAAAGTAAATTCAGGGAAGTGACAGGTGCTTGCGTGTCGTGTGGCTTTCGCGAGTGACCTGAAATAAAAAGACTAGACTGGGTTAACCAACCCACAGAAATTAAAGGTTTTCGCACGCTCCGTCAAGGACAGGAAAATTCAAAAGGGGCACCTTGGTTCCTTTTGGATCCAATATTTTTCTTTTGATCTGACGAGCGGTTCGAAAAAATCTCATTCTTGTCATAAAATATCGGAACTTCAATCTTATTTCAAATTCAGACAACCCTGTGAAACCCCCTAATTTCTAAATTTTCGGGACAACAACTCTCAGTCCGAGAGTAGGGGTACGGACCCACAAAAAAATAAAATAGGAAAGTCGAGTCTCTCGACCTTCCTTCAGTTTAGGGGAAGCCCCCCCCCCCCCCCGCGTGTTGATACTAGGCAGCATTTATTTACGTTTCCTTTTTTTAGGGATTATAAAATAAATTCTAATTAGATCGTACGTGACACTTTGACCAAATTTTTTTTTTAATTCAAGAACACGTATTTTCAAAAAAAAGATTTTAGTTTTTTGAGTTTTCAAAAAAGTCCAAATTTTTTTTTCTTCAGAAATTTTTTGGCTTGAAGTTAATGTCATTACAAACAATTTCAGACCTTAAAAAGTTAAATCGGTCAATTAGAACCAAAGATATAGAACTATAAACAAAAATTACAAAAAATTTCAAAGTCCCTTGTCTCCGCCATTTTTTTGAATTTTTGAAAAATACTGTGTGGTATTTTTCCTTAATAATATAGGACTGTATACGCTGAATGACAGTCAAATCCCTTTCCGAGAGAAAAATGCTTGATCCGCTTGACGTGGACTCCACCATAAGCAATGATTTTTATGCATGAACAATGAACTCGTCAAAACTACCTGTCACATTATAGTTTTAAAAGAAACGTCACCCTGTCATGGACCAGGATTCTTTACAAGGATGGTAGTGATTTTACAAGAAAAATCAGTAACTCATTTTAGTATGTACTTTGCGAAACTTTATACAAATCATTTATCCTATATCGTAAGCACTCACAAAAAGTTTTTCACACAAAAGATGGGTTTTCCGGTATTGTTTAAGGAATTGAAGGAGTTAAAAGTAGTTTTGAAAAATGGTCAGTAATTCAATTTATTTTAGCTCTTTACACGTTTATCTGTGTGGCTATGTGTATGTATGGTTAGGTTAGGTTTTTTGTGGATGGATATTCTGTAATATTATATTTGAAAGGTAATTATTCCTAATGACATTTTTAGATTACATAGTGGGAGACCTAATTCCGTGGTTAAATTACACCAAACATATTCAAACCTATTCACCTATGAACGTGCCGGTACTGGGTGATAGAGGACCAAAAAAGAAACAGCAAAGTCCTTAGTTCGGGCACAGTAAAGCTTCAAAATTGGGCTTAATGAACCAATCAGAATCGAGCTTTAGCAACCACTTGTTTGTCTCATGAGTGTAAAGATAGTGTGCGTGCTGGCGGTTTACTTCAGCTCCCGCAAAAATTTCACATCGTTGATCTTCGTTTGTTTGTACAAGACGCGAAATTCAAGCCTTTAAATTTTTAAAAATTCTCAGTTGTTCTTGCAAACGTTTATTACCATCCTTAAAATAACATAACATTTGCTCAACCTAAAAAAAGTGAATTTCAATTTAATACAGAACTTTCCTGACATCTCATGTAAGAAAACCAACAAAGATGTTAAAAATTCAGAAGACCAAACGAACTTTTGTTCTTCAAAATTAATCTCCAAGTCCAAGATGAGAAAAAACATTTCAAACCTCAAAAAGAAATTCTCTGTGATTCGTCGCAGAAGTTTTGTTACATTTTTGTTATAAATCGAACAAAGTAACTTAAAACTCGGAAAAACAAAAGAAACTTTTGTTATTGAAAATTACTTGAAAAATCTACGATGAGTAATTCTTCGCGATTCATTACAAAATTTTTTGTTACATTCATTGTAACAAATTTAAAAAAAATTTAAAAATGGGAAATCCAAACAAACTTTTGATATTTAAAATTAACCAACAAGTCTAAGATAAGAAAACATATTTTTAACACCAAAAGTAATTCTTTTGCATGCGATGCAATTTTTCGATACATTTATTATTACAAAAACAATGAAGAAATCTAAAGCTGCGGAAATTACTTTTTGAGGTTCAAAATGTGTTTTCGAATTTTAAACTAGTTGATTATTTGTAAAAAACAAAAGTTAGCTTCGTTTCCCGAGCTCTGAATTCTTTGTTTAGTTTTGTTACATTAAATGTAACAAAAATTGTGTAGAGAGTTGCGAAGAATTACTTTTGAGGATTTGAAAATGTGTTTTCTTATCTTGGACTTGTTTATTTATTTTCTGGAACAAAAGTTTGTTTGGTTTTTCCGGTTTCAATTTTTTGTTGGCTTCGTTACAATAAATGTAACAAAAAGTTCGCTATGAATCTCAAAGAATTAATTTCGTTTGGTACAAAATGTGTCTCTTATTTTAGAGTAAGTTTGTAACGGTGCGATTCGCTTCGTGGGGGTTAGCCCCCTCTTATTTATCCCTCCGGATGCTTCAGCCTAGCCAGGGTTGGTTTCAGGGATAAATAATGTTACAACGGTTTAATTTTAGAGTGAACATGTATGGGTTTATTCCCCTATAACGTACAAATCTAGCTTGAATCTAAGTGTGAGTATGACGGTGAGCGTGTCGAAAGTGTGTGTGTGTTTGTGTGTGATTGTGTGTGTTCATATACCATTGACAGTTTTAAGTGTACGTGTAGTGTGTCCGCGTCTACATGTTCTCGGGTGTGCGTGTGAAGTGTGAGTCTTAACCTAAGAAAACAGAATGAAGATTGATAGCGGAGCGTGAGTAAGCGCGAGAGAGAGGTGGACAGAGCGGATGTTCAGCGTGCAAGCGTGTTCAGGCCGGTCCCTGTAAGCATGTTAGAAGCGGTAAGTGGTGGAGTTTACGGGGCAAGCGCGTCATCGGCGTGCGAGGCGAGCGTCTTCCTCCTGACCTCGTCTCCCTCGGAAATCGGTAGCGGTACGGTGCGGAGAGAGGGGAAGGAGGCGCTCTTGTGGCAGCGGAATGTGTGTGGTCACCAGGTGGTCGGTTCGGTTGGTCAGGTCGGTCAGGTTGATGTGAGGCGGTAATGGGAGACCCCAGGTTGGCCCAGGGTAGGCTGAGTGTGAGTCAGAGTACCCCTTGGCCCGATGGACGACCATAGTTGCTCCAGGCAGTCGTACATCGGGTGGGCCCTCCAAGCGGGCACAGGAACTCACGTTAGTCCAGGTTAGACTAGGTCTTAGTCAGCGAACCCCTTTGCCCGACGCACGGCCATAGTTGAGCCAGGTGGTCGTACGTCGGGTGGACTTCATCGAGAGTTCCCGCGGAAGATGTCTAGGTTGTGAGGAGGGGAGCTTACAAGAGGAAAGAGGGGCGTCAGACAGGTTGCCCTGTGTGGCGCCACTCCTTGCCTAGCGAATCGTGGCCGTAGTTGCTCCAGGCGGTCACGATTCACCTCGGGCTCTAGGCACAGTGCGGATTCCCCAGGAGTCCGTCGGCTGTTGGTCCCGGTCGCTCTACCATAGGAGCTCCAGGTGGTAGAGAGACCAGTCAGTTCGTCGAGCGCAGGCACCCCGGTGTAGCCGGTTTGCCGCTTCCGGCGAACTGTCCCCTGTCCCGTGGTCGCGAGTCCTTTTAATGTCTCGCGGCTGATGGATTGGCGGGGCGCGCAAGCGCGCAGTCAATCCCCGCGAGAACGGGGGTAGTAGGCTGTCGCCTCTTGACGCGTCGATCGATGACGCGCGTGTTCCTTCTACACATATATGGGTGATTCTCCACAGACAGGGAACTTTTGGCAAGGGCAACTTTTTTTGGAAAAATGTTTCAAAATTTTTTTTTTTCATAATGGTTGGGTTCATTGGCCTTTAAGAAAGGGGCCCTATAAATTATTCACGCTTAATTCTCACTTGAAGGACCTGTAGCACATAAAAACGTTTTCAATTTTTGATTTTGCGGGTGATTTTCTCTGATGGTATGTAAAGTAAAAGAATACTGTAAAATATTCACACATTAAACGTAACATGGCAGGGAAGAATAATTTTCTTTAAAAAATTCAAAGTTTTTCCAAAATTATATATTTTTTTCAAATTTGAAATTTTTGTTCAAATTAGATTTTTCTTACATTTCTCTTACATTTATTAACTAATTTTCGATTGACGTTAATCTTTAATAAAATTATTTGGAAGAGGGGTTCGATTAGCTCCATTTCGTCCCTGACAGCGAAAAACAGGTTATGGTATCCGATGTTACGGTAACCGAAAACCATACAAAATTACTTTTTACGCTTTGAAAACAAAACTAATTAATAAATCCTCCTGACAAAAACTCCTTTATTATTTGCTACACGGAATTGTCATCTTTTCATTGATATTTTGTTACGAAATATGAAAGTTCTTATCAGGTACGGTATCCGATACTAATAAAAATACGCTACATTTTAGGTTACATTCTTTCAATTTGCAAAAAAAGTTCTTACTTTTTTGTTATGAAGTTTTGACGAATGAGTAGTGTGACGTTTGTTCGAGATATTGTGAGAAGATAAGACTTTAAAAATGATCAAAAGTTGATGAAAGGTATGGGAGATTCGTTTACCGTAACCATCGGAAACATTTAGGGAGACACGTGTACAATTAAATTTTCTCTTCTAATATATCAAATAAATTAAAATATTTGTTATGAATTTGATAGCTTTTGAGTCAAACTTTCGAACTATTAATTATAATTTCAAAGATAATTCACTATGTATTAAATACACGTCTCTAAACTTGGCGCCATGTACGTAGAGACATCCCAAAAAGGCATTTTTTGAGTATTTGGGAGCATTTTGCTAAGACATACGATGATGTGACTTGATTTTTCTTTACGGAGGTCTTGTATCATCCTAAAATGAAGAAGTTAGCCAAGTTTTATAAACAAACACTACTTACTTTAGTTACTAGAGATCCGAGACACAAAAGTGCCCTGTATGTGGAGAATCACCCATATGTATATCTATATATACATATATAAGTCCATGTATGTAGCGAGCAGCGGTACCGCTTGTTACAAGTTTAAAGAACAAAAGTTCGTTTCGTTTCCGCAGCTTTAGATTACTTTATTGTTTTTGTAATAATAAATGTATCAAAAATTTGCAACGAATCGCAAAGAATTACTTTTGGGGGTTAAAAATGTGTTTTTTTATCTTACACTTTTGTTGGTTAGTTTTAAAGAACAAAAGTTTGTTTGGATTTCCCATTTGTAATTTTTTTTAAAAATTTGTTACAATGAATGTAACAAAAAATTTTGTAATGAATCGCAAAGAATTACTTATCGTAGACTTGTTAATTAATTTTCAATAACAAAAGTTTGTTTTGTTTTTCCGAGTTTTAAGTTACTTTGTTGGTTTAATAACAAAAATGTAACAACATTTCTGCGACGAATCACAGAGAATTTCTTTTTGAGGTTTAAAATGTTTTTTCTCATCTTGGACTTGTAGATTAATTTTGAAGAACAAAAGTTCGTTTGGTCTTCTGCATTTTAAACATCTTTGTTGGTTTTTTACATGAAATGTCAGGAAAGCTCTGTATTAAATTGAAATTCATCTTTTTTAGGTTGAGCAACTGTTATATTATTTTAAGGACGGAAATAAACGTTTGCAAGAACAACTAAGAATTTAAAAAAATGTAAAGGCTTGAATTTCGCGTCTTGTAGAAACAATCAAAGATCAACGATGTGAAATTTTTGCGGGAGCTGAAGTGAACCGCCAGCACGCAAACTATCTTAACACTTATGAGGCAAACAAGTGGTTGCCAAAGCTCGATTCTGATTGGTTCATTATGCCCAACTTTGAAGCTTTACTGTGCCCAAACTAAGGCCCAGATCAAATTTTGCCAGAGGACTTTTCTGTTTCTTTTTTTGTCCTCTATCACCCAGTACCGGCATGTTCATAGGTGGTGGGACACCCTGTATATATATGTATATATATTCCGCATTCAGTATGTGATTGACTTCATAACATCCGGCATGACTTTCACTGCCAAGGTTCGAAAGTTCGCGCGCGAACTGCGGATCCGTCATCACACAATCAACAAGTCAAAGCTACTGACCATCAGGCAGCATATTGTTGACAGAATACGAGTACTATCTAACGCTGAAAGAAGTCTAGAGCGGAGGGAGAGGTGGGTCAGAGAAAATCAACAGTTTTTGTCTGACCCATCTCGACTCTTCCAAGACCCTCAAGTTACTGTCGACCATCCGCCAAAACCAGAGGAGGTCGAAGCATTTTGGAGAGAAGTCTACGAGGTCCAATATCAACTTCAAGAAGACTCAAAGAACATAAATAGCTTCAAGGAGCTGTGCAATGCCCTCATAACAGCTGAGGAGGAATGCCCACCTATCACAACCGAGGCGGTGAAAAACGTATTAAGAGGCATGAAGAACTATTCCGCTCCCGGTCAAGATTGTATCAAGACCTTCTGATGGAAGAAGTTTCCTTCAACCCACCAGCATCTGGCGAGAATTTTCACCTTATATCTAAAGTCGGAAGAGCCTATTCCGGAGTGGTTGGTGGAAGGGCGCACAGTGCTCCTGACGAAGACGGGCAACTTAGCTGACCCTAAGAATTACAGGCCAATAACTTGTCTGAACACACTGTGTAAGATCTTTACAGCTATCCTAAATGATAGGATTGTTCAGGCAATTGAACCTGTGTGGCGAGAGATGTATGAACAACGCGGCTCAAAGAAAGGCGTAGCAGGATGTCGGGAGAACCTGCTCATCGATAGATGTGTTTGTAAAGACGCAGCATCCTATCAACAATTCCTATCGATGGCCTGGATTGATTTCCGGCAAGCTGTCGATTCAACCTCCCATAGACTTACCATCTGTCTGTTGGAAAGCTTAAAGGTTCATCCACATATCGTGAGGTGCATAGAGAGATTTATGCCGCTTTGGAAAACCAGATTTACTATCTCATATGGAAAACATCTGTGATCGCTAACAGTGTCGCCTTTCAGAGAGGTGTGCTTCAGGCCGACACCATGAGCCCTCTTCTCCTTTGCCTCACATTATTGCCACTGTCTCTCGCACTTCGCCATTACGAAGGGTACCTCTGTGGCAAACCTGGAGATCGTAAGCATAAGGTCACTCATGTATTTTACATGGACGATCTCAAGATCTATGCTAGAAATAAAGAGAAACTACATCAAGCTCTAAAAATTGTCAAAGGGTACACTCAAAAGATTGGAATAGAGTTCGGGTTAGATGAATGTGCCACGGTTCATTTGAAGAAAGGAAAACTTAATGGCATCCCCGAAGACCCTGAGCTCATCGACAGAAGCGCTGTACGGCACCTTCGCGCTGGAGAGACCTATACATACCTGGACATGCCACAGAGCCGCATTCAGGACGTGACATCTATAAAGGATACTCTCCGAAGCAGATACAAACGTCTCATCCGGCAGATTTGGTCTTCCGAACTGTCGGCTAAGAAAAAAGTATTTGCAACGAACATGCTTGCCGTCCCGGTAGTACTCTATTCATTTGGAGTGGTTCCATGGACGAAGGACGAGCCCAGATCCCTTGATATCGGGACATCTCACGCCGCCTGGGTGGTCGCGGAATATTGAATCTTGAACGTCTTCACAACAGGATTATTCTGGCTACAGCACATATACTTGAAAATGGAAAAGGCCCTCTTCTTAAAATGGTCAGGAAACATGAAGATGCGGGCAAAGGGGCGTTTTTGTACAAAGCAGCGGAGGAGGCTGCTGAGACACTCGGCCTTGACTTAAATACCGGGGGTGAGCAAAATGCATCAAATCTTATCCATCTTGAATACTCACTCCTGAAGGCCCGGATCAAGAAAGCACGGGAGAAAAACTTCCGCGAAGAGCTCCTCGACAAGAAGATGCACGGCATCTTCCACAGAAATGTGGAGGATCAGTCGATGTCGTATGAGCCAACGTATGCTTTCCTTAAATCATCCGGATTGAAGTCGGGCACGGAGGATTTCATTTTGGCATGTCAAGACAGTGTCATTTCCACTCTAGCATACCGTCGCCACATTTTGAGTCAAGATATTCGCCATGATAGCTGCAGAGCGTGTCATGCACACCCTGAGCACCTAGGACAGATACTATCCAGTTGTCCAACTCATGCGGGAACGACCTACATCCAAAGACACAATGCGGCACTAAGATTGCTTTATCACCATCTCTGTCACTCTTACGGAATTAGCCCAAATACCGCTCCTCTAAACGCTCCTAGGGAAATAGAGTCAATTATCAAAAATGAGAGGTGCCGTATATACTGGAACTTCATATTCTCGACAATTGTTTCTGTTGCGCACTCAAGGCCTGACATAGTTCTCCTTGACTTCGAGAAACGAACCATGTTCGTTATCGAGATTTCGGCACCAGCTGACAAAAACGTCACAGCCAAGTAGAAAGAAAAGAAAGAGAGGTATAAAGATCTTATAAGGGAGTTGCGATGATTATAACTGTGTCATCAGGGTGCACGAGGCTTCGGCCGGATCATCGTATTGAATCCATCGCAGACTGTAACCGCCTAGACGTGGTTACGGCTGAAATTTTCCCGCGATTTCGCTGGGAGGGGGTGAAACTTTTCAGATTAGCACCCGCTCCGGGCGGGTATATATATATATATATATATATATATATATATATATATCCTCGGTTTGCGGCTAGAGGGTCTCCGTACCAAGGGTTTCTGCTGAATATGGTTACAATAATTAATAAGCAGTCGCGGACAATTGTCCAGGGATGGTCCCGAAGGAATAACACCTAAGCGAAGGTGTGAGAACCGTGCTGAAAGCTGCATGGCACCTGGGTGAGGTGTCTTCAAAGGTGACTCTGGGACACCGGGCGACGTCTCACAGTATAAGCCTTATCCTTGCACGCGGGGCTCTACAAGGATTGACAAACTCTTTCCCTAGCTGCTCGCGGGAACAACAATGAAACCAACAAACCACCAAAATGTTGTAGATGCGGTTCAAAACGATCGAACGCGCAGAGCACCCGACAGTGGATCGGCAAACAATGCCGATCATCCTAGAGTTCGGGGTGCTGAAAAGAATTTAGATGGAAACACGACGACGAACCGGCGAAACGCCCAACATTGAGTGGACGGATCAACTTAAGAATGACGTGCTAGACTGCTACGATGCCAGCATTATCCCTGTTCGCGGAGGCTTTATGGCGCGTATGCATACTGTGTGGTGCCAGAAACACCCAGAGCTTCAGCACGTTTCGCATCAGTCTTTGCGAAATCAAGCCGACTACCTCCGGAAAAATGGATATGTACGCGGAGCGCTTCCTCACCAACCGCAGAAAGCAGGCACCTTCTGGAAGATGATCGCAATTTCAGTACAGGGAGGAACATCAATATGCAAGTTCCTCTTAAGCCCCAAGATCTGGCTGAAATGGATGCCTCCCTTCATGGAGATATCTCGCAAGAGTCCGACCTCTGGACCATCAATTGCTCAGTTTATGGTGCTGCGAGAGCTTTGGCTGATTCAAATCGAAGGCTGAAACTGACGATGGATCACAAGACAAGAAGACGCTTGCATCAACTGAACACGAAAATTGGATGGGCAAGACAGACTGCGTCCCGTGTTCAATGCGTGATTCACTACATAACATCTGGTAGACCGTTCACGGAAAGAATTCGAAAGTTCGCCTAAGAACTAAGGACCTTGAATCACACACTTAACAAGTCAAAGCTGCTGACAATCAAGCAGCATATTGTTGACAAAATAAGGATGTTATCTGACGCAAGGAGGAGGATACAGAAGAGGGAGAGATGGATCAGGCAGAATCAACAGTTTCTCGCTGACCCATCACGCCTCTTCAGTGATCCCCCTGTTTTTGTAAAAAATCCACCCAAGCCCAAGGAGGTAGAGATTTTTTGGAGAGAGGTGTACAAGATCCTGAAAACACTAGAGTTGAAAGAATATACTGACAATATCATCCGCTTCAAGGAGTTTTGCGACAGCCTCATAAAATCTAAGGAGGAGTGGCCATCAGTCGCTGCCGAAGAGGTGAAAAAAGCACTTAGAGGCACGAAGAACTTTTCCGGTGCTGGACCAGATTGTATCAAGAACTTTTGGTGGAAAAAGTTTACTTCTATACACCAACATTTGGCCCGCATATTCACCTCATATTTAAAGTCGGAGACGCCCATTCCGCAGTGGCTGGTGTTAGGACGCACTATACTTCTACCGAAAAAAGGCAACTTGTCCAAACCAGAGAATTACAGGCTAGTAACTTGTTTGAACACACTGTATAAATTCTTTACAGCTGTCCTTAACAACAGGATTGTTCGACGAATTGAGCCTGTATGGCGAGAGATGTACGAACAACGTGGCTCGAAAAAAGGTGTAGCAGGCTGTCGAGAGAACCGGCTGATTGACAGGTGTGTCTGTAAAGACGCTGCCGCCCATCAGCGCGTCCTTTCAATGGCCTGGATTGACTACCGGAAAGCTTTCGATTCAACCTCTCATAGACTTATCATCTGTCTGTTGGGAAGCTTGAAGGTACATCCACACATAGTGAGATGCATAGAGAGATTGATGCCTTTCTGGAAAACTAGATTTACCATCTCATCTAGGAATTATCGTCTGACGACGAACAACGTCACTTTCCAGAGGGGCGTCTTTCAAGGGGACAGTATGAGCCCTTTGCTTTTTTGCATCACACTTCTGCCTCTATCTCTCGCACTACGAAATTCTCCTGGGTACCTCTGTGACGACACTAATCAGCGTGAGCATAAGGTCACTCATGTATTTTATATGGATGACCTGAAGATCTATGCCGCTGGTAAAAGCAAACTTCAAACTGCTATAAATATCGTCAAGAACTACACAGGAGAGATTGGGATGGACTTTGGTTTGGACAAGTGTGCCAAAATTCATTTGAAGAAAGGAAAGATAACTGGCGTTCCCAAGGACCCTGAGCTTGTGGATATAAGTGTTATTAGACATCTTAACACTGGAGAGGCCTATACATACCTGGACGTGCCTCAAAGCCGCATTCAGGACGTAACATCAGTGAAGGATTCTCTCCGAAGCAGATACAAGCATCTTCTTCGACATATTTGGTCTTCCAATCTGTCGGTTTTGAACAAGGTATCTGCGACTAACATGCTTGCCGTCCCGGTTCTACTCTACTCGTTTGGGGTGGTTCAATGGACGAAGAACGAGCTTAAGGCCCTTGATGTCACCACGCGTAAGATCATGCATATGCACAAAAGCTTGCGTATCAATTCGTCAGTTCCGCGATTATACATTTCACGCCGTCAAGGCGGACGCGGACTTCTGAATCTCCAGTGTCTTCATAACCGAATTGTTTTAAGTACAGCTTACATCGTTGCGAATGGCAGAGATCCTCTCCTAAAGATGGTCAGAAACCACGAGATGATTGGCGAAGGAGCGTTCCTTTACAAAGTCGCGGAGCAAGCTGCCGAGACCCTTGGCCTGAATTTTAACATCAGAAGTGAAAAAAGTGCATTACTCCATCTAGATGCTTCACGGAAACTTTCACAGAAATGTAGAAAAACAGTCCTTGTCGAAGGAGCAAACTTTTGCTTCCTTCAAATCATCAGGGCTCAATTCAGGTACAGAGGGCTTTATTTTCGCATGCCAGGACGGTGTAGTCTCCACCTTAGCATATCGCGCCCGCATTTTATGTCAAGAAGTTCCCAGTGATAGGTTCAGAGCGTGTCATGCACACGCTGAGTACCTAGAACACATACTATCGGGGTGTCCGACCCACGCAGGAACAACGTATATCTATAGACATAATGCGGCCCTAAGAGTACTTTATTACCACTTTTGTCGCTCTTACGGTGTTGGTCGCGACCCTGCCCGGCCGAACGCTCCAAGGGATATAGAGTCAATTGTCCGAAACGAGAAGTGCCAGATTTTCTGGAACTACGATTTTCGGGCAGCAGTCTCCGTTGCGCACTCGAGGCCTGACATTGTTCTCCAAGACTTCGAGAAACGAACTATATTCGTGATCGAATTCTCGGCTCTGTCCGAATACAACATCACTGCAAAGGAGAAAGAAAAAGAGGAGAGGTATCAAGACCTTAAAAGAGAGCTGCAACGACTGTCCCCAAAATATTCGGTACGAGTAATTGTCCTTGTGATAGGTGCTCTCGGAG
>CAKNXH010059316.1:27909-49661 GCA_932178445.1 Andricus quercusramuli | reverse complement strand
TATTGTCGAAGAGACGCATCTGAAGATTATTTCGGATACACAGGAGCCTTCCGGTGTTTAGTTGAAGGTGGAGGAGACGTAGCTTTTGTGAAACACACAACCGTTGCAGAAAATACAGATGGAAAGCGCAGGGAATTGTGGGCTCGTAATACGTTCACAAAAGATTTTCAATTGCTCTGTCCCGATGGTACCCGTCGCTCGACATCTGATTATCAAAATTGCAACTTGGGGAAAGTAGCAGCAAACGCCCTGGTCACTCGAGGAGGATATTATGGCTACAACGAAACGCAACTGAATGCCTATATTAATCTTTTCATTTACGCCCAACAATTCTACGGAAGAAAGCACCAAGATGAGTACAGTTTTAGCATGTCTTACAGCACTCTTCCATACAGTGACTTGATATTCCAAGATGCAACACAGCAACTGGTCGTAATTAAAAAAGAGAAAAGGGAATATAGTGCCTACTTAGGACCAGATTTCATGAGAGCGAGAAGAATGGTTGATTGTAACGCAGGAGCTTAGCTTCGTCTATTGCATATTAATTAATCGGAACTGTAGCTATGTTCGCACTCACTCTAGTCCTTAGCAGATAAGTGTTCTTTTTACAACAATCTCTGTAATAGTTATTTATGGTGTAAGGACCCTAAGTGGCAATTTTTCCTCGTGTGAAGTTGCACTAGGAGTCAGAGCCTTACACGGAAAAAAAATATCCGCGAAAAATTCATCAACTTATAGCTAGGTCTCGAATACGAAATAAAAAAATGTAACATTACATCCTTATTTCTATGAGAAATGTATGAATAAATTTCGAAATTTTTTACGAACAGTTAGAATTCCCCACGGACAGTTCCTGAATATTTCAGACTGAAATATAAGGAGGAAAACTTCTAGCCATTCATCCGACGAGCTCGAAGCACAGATACGAGCGCACACACGCACCGCGCGATTGGGCGAGCGCATGTGCGGGCCACGTACAGGCGAACCTACTTTCCAGTTCCCAGATTTGTCGGGCAAGCTCGTGAATGCTCTGAGAATCTTTTCACAATGACTCATAATATTTTTGTAACCATTCACGTAAAAAAAAGTGATGAACCGTTTTAGCATTTTCACATCGAGTTCGTCAATTCTTTTTCAAAGTTCGCAAATCATTTACGAAAATACATCAATATCTGATGAATTTTTCTCATATCCGAGACCTATAAGCTACTGGTTCGTGACTTTTTTACGGATACATTTTTTCCGTGAACGTGCTGCTTGGATTACTGCTTTTGTACATTTGAAAAGTTCCCAAATTATAGTGTTAAAAAAAAGTGTCCTGCATGACTCGGGGGAGATCTGTCCGAATTTTTACGGCTCGAGCTGAAAATATTCCCTTCGCCGTAGAAATGGAAAGATCTCTCCCTACTTATGCAATATACCATTATATACCTAGGCCTATAAAGACTGTTTTATGAATCGTTTGCAGGCGCTAGAATCGCACTTAGGGTGGAGGTGTGATAAAAAACACTTAAAAATCCGCTTCAAAAGAAATTTCTACACAGTGGACAGTTTCGTTTGAAACTGTTTTGAAAGGAATTCCACAAGACTGTATTTAGTACTGTAGATAACATACTATTAACTGTCAAAGTCTGATGCACAGTCAAGACTTTTTGAACAATTTAATCTTCAGATCTCCAATTTTTCAATAAGTATTCAGAAGAGTGAAGAATAATTTATTGTAACTATTTGCAAGTAAACCAGCTGATGAATTTATTGAGTAGGAAGTCAAAACTATTGTCTTGGAAAGTGTCCTAAATTTTGAGAATTTTATAAGTAAAGTTTTCTTTACACATTTCAATGCTTTTAGAATGTTTTTATATTGAACTTGTTGCATTGTATATATTTTATACATTTTTAAAGTACAAGTAGAAGACTGGAAGTCATAAAAAACTCCATAGTTTGTAGGTGTACACTCACACTATAAACATATAGTGCCTTCAAAAACAAATAATCGTTTTAATTGTAAAAATGCGTAATAGATTTTAACGAACAATTGTATACTATTTAATTTTAGATCTGATTGCAAAAATGACATCCGTCCATTTTTAATTCGTCGAAATATGTAATATTTATGTCGTACTTCGTTTATTGATGTACCATCACATTGTTATGCGTAAAAACGTTAAATTTAGTTATTAAAAAGGAACCGCATTGTTTTTAGGCAATTCGGTGTTTCTTTATTATTCTTTTGTATAATTACGTACAGGTTTACAATCCAAGAGCAAGATTAGAACTAACTAGAGATATGAGTCGGGCCTTACTTATAGTCTAATACAGGTATGTGGGATTACCCAATTTATGTTAATGATAGGTCAAAGTCAAATGCGCAACACCCCCCTTTTTAGACAAGGTTTTAGTCCTCTAAACCTAATTTGAATTTTCTACGCTTAATCGATTCTATTGGGTTTATTGAGGGTTGAGCAGGGGCAGTATAAGTTACAATTTGTGGAGTAATCTGATTCTTAGTTTTAACGCAGAACAAACAAAGTTTTTTGGGAAATAATGTTTTAATTAGTTCGAAGATGCCGCACTTGTTTAATGTCCATAATAATTCATAATAAGGAGAAGTATCCTACATACTTAAGCCAGTCTAAACCGGTTTCTACCCATGATTTCATACGCCGGTGGTTAGCTATATTTTTGAATATATTCTCGGTGTCGTCTAAACTCAAACGGGCTTGTTTGAGCTCATCGTTGTCTATTTGTTCAGGTAGTTGAATACATTTTTGTTCTAATTTCTTTAAATCTTGTTCATCGTAATTAACGTCGTAAGTTACATTGATCCAGTGAGTTTGTCTTTCTTCTAAATGTTTGGGTAGGTCTATCTGGGCATAATTGTTATATAGTTTACAATCATTACCTTCTATTTTAATAGGGTTGGTAATTTCTACGGATGTTAAATTCTTATCGCAACTTATATCTAATTTTGTTCTAACAAGGGGAATTACGATGCATTCAATAGAAATAGGCATAAAAGTTTCCTTATGAAGCAAATACGGAGATTGATTACAGTTTATTTCAGGATATCGTTTAAAGAGACTTGCTTCACACGTTTTACTATCCATTATTTTGAGATTTGGTTGGTTTCGTTTACAAATCAAGTAATCTGTTATGGTTTTACAATGTTCAGTCGTCTGTTTGTCTGTAGGCACGTATGAGTCTTTGTATATAATTACTAATTCATGGTCAGGTATAATAGACAGATAGAGGTTATCCTTTTTTACAGGGATCGGAGTGATTTTTTGAAATGATCCTTCTTCTTTTTCTAAGACGGGAATATCTAGAGTATAGGTAAAAAGACCTTGAATTATTGCTACTGACAGTGAGCTGATGTCAAGGATATGCTGGTAATTTTCTTCTGTTTTATCAAAGTGGTAACGAGTTCTATGATGTTCTTCAAACTCTTGAATTTTATGTTTTAGAATTGTAGGGGTTAAGATTTGCGGATGCGCTATCCCGAGTTTTCCATCGTTGATAGCATCAATGGCAGTATCGATGTCTTGATTCATTTCGTCTATTAGAAGTGTAATTAATATGAGTTTGGTATTCACAAAATTGTCTTTAGTATTGTTATTTACTGTTTGTGCCAATTTTTGTGCTAGTCCAAGTTCTTTTCCAATTTCTTGTTTTATTGATAAGTATTCTGTTTGTCTGGGTCAAATCAGATTCGGAGATTCCGAGTAACTTGTGCAGGATTGTTATTTTAGCAGTCAATCGGTTGTATCTTCCTTTATTTAACCTTAATTCTTCCTTTAGTGCACATGAAGTTCCGCAAGCTCGTTCAGCTAGGATCAGGGTGTGTTCTATTCCTTCTAACCTTTGTTCCGTTGTAGTTAAATTTATTCCTATAATCAGTCTCCATTCTTCATTGTAAAGATGTACCTTTTTTATCTCTTCTATGTAAACGTTCCCCTTTAGTTCTTCTTATACATAATATGCTCTAGTAGTGATTATTATTGCGCAGATTAGCAATAACACCTTCATCTGAAAAATACGGCATTATTTGATCAATATGTACTCGGATTATTTTGTCTTTATCCCTTAGTCTAATAGTGTTGTTATCTATTAGGTTTATTACTTCGTATGGGCCTTTCCAACTGGGATCTAATTTATTAGTTTTTGTATTATTTTTAGTTTTTATTTCATCGCCTGGCTTGTAAATCGGCTGCGCTCTTACTATTCCTTCGTCCAATCGTTTTTTAGTCTTTTCTTGTTCTAATTCTATTCTCTCTTTCATTTTCATAATATTGCGATCGTGTCGTAGTTTCCATTGTTTCATTAAGTGTTCATATGTGAGGTTAGACGATGGGGCTATTGTGGATGGGATATTGGGTTCTCTACCAAAAGTGATTCGAAGGGTGTTGTTCCTAAAGTTGCGTTTTTCATAGTATTTACTGCGAAGCTGATAAATTTTAAGTTATCGTCCCATTCGTTATCATTTTCGGCCATTGATGTTTTAATTAAATTCTTTAAAGTGGAGTGCATTCTCTCGATGTTACCATTCGATTGAGGATGAAACGCTGTTGTTTTTATATGTTGTATTTTGAGTGCTTCCTCGAATTGCTGCATTAATTCGGATAGGAATTATTGTCCTTGGTCAGATAAAATATTTTGGGTGCACCAAAGATGTATATAGTGTTCTAACAGTCCATCAATAATTGTATTTGATGTTTCGTTTTGTAAAGGCAGCAGCACGGTATACCTTGTCAATCTATCTTGGATACTTAATATGTATTTATTGCCTTTTCTAGTTTCTGGTAGAGGTCCGAAAATGTCTAAGGCAATTTTATCCATAGGGTTTGTTGGGATATCGGGTAATATGCTGGATGCTTGGTTGGTTATTCTTGCAGTTATTTGTAGTTGACAGATGGGACATTTTTTAACGTAATTCTTAATTTGTTCATCCATTCCTAACCATATCCCAATTTTCTTTGTTCTTTCTAGGGTATTCTTTTCTTCTAAGTGAGTCGAATGAGCTTCTTTCATGATTTGTTCCTTCTCAGCTTTAGTGAGCTCTCGGGTATTCGAAAAGCATTAATGGAATCCCGTGTCTGGATAATAGTTTGATAAGAATTGTATTAATTCTTGGATTAACTCTTTTTGTACGAGAGTGAATAATGGATCTCCAAATTGTAATCGTACTAGAGTTAATTTTTTATCTCTAATTTCGTCTATAACCCAGACTAGGTGTTTTAACCAGTTCTCTTCGTCATATTTGGGCATACTTTCCTTAGTAATTTATTAAATATTGCTTCCATAATTTTCCTATAGCGTTTGGTTTGTTTTTTACTCGTTCATTGGTAACAGAGTCTAATCGCCATTCCATAAATTCATGATACCAATTCACTTCGGAATTTTCAGATTTTTCTTGAGGCTTGTCTTCCATGTCATTTTCCACGTTAGGATCCATGCTGGATATCTTGACTTTTTCTTGTGGTTTTAGTGTTTTAATTTCGGTGATTTTAGGCTTTGCTGCTGTGGGTTTTGGTGTTTCTAACTGCCTAGAGATGGGTGTGCCTAAAATTTCAATTTCAGGTGAATTTGTTTCTAATTCATCTATGAGGGCGTCTTCAAAGGCTTCCTGTAATAAGTCTCTTTCCCGGATAGGAAACAGTCTTAATAAGCAGTCTGCGGCTTTCTTTTCTTTTCCCTTTACGTATTGCACTTCGTATTTGTATTCTTCAAGTCTTAATCTCCATCTCAATAATCGTGAGCTGGGGTCTTTAACATTATGGAGCCATAAAAGAGCTTTGTGATCGGTTTGAATTTTAAAAGGTTTTCCAAGTAAGTATTGTCTTAATCTTTTAACTGCCCATACTATAGCTAGTAATTCTTTTTCACTAGTGCTATACGTTTCTTCGGTTTTATTTAATGTTCTCGATATAAATAAGCAAGGGTGTCCATTTTGTGACAATACTGCACCTAATCCTTGTTTAGAAGCGTCAGTTGTTAGGGTAAATGTATTTCTGAAATCTGGGAATCTTAAAACGGGTGATTCACATAGTATTTTCTTTAATGTATTAAAACTCTCTGTACATGCAGGTGTCCAATCGAAGATAATGTCCTTTTGTGTTAATTTCGTTAAGGGTTTCGCTATGGATGAAAAGTTTTTTTTATAAATTTCCTATAGTAACCGGCAAGTCCTAGAAATGATTGGATTTCTTTGAGAGTTTTAGGTTCTTTAAAATTTTGAACTGTTTCTACTTTGGCTGGGTTGGGTTTCACTCCTTCTGCTGTAATTAGGTGTCCTAAATATTCAAGCTCGGGTCTAAGATATTCACATTTGGAAGGTTCTAATTTTAATTGGATTTGCTTCATTCTTTCTAGAACAGAGACTAAATTTCTGTTGTGTTCCTTCAAGGTTTCTCCAGATATGACAATGTCGTCAATATAAACAAAGCATTCCTTTCCTATAAGTCCCCTAAACGCGTTATCCATCATTCGTTGGAATGTGGCCGGGACATTTTTTAGGCCAAAGGGCATTCTGTTGTATTCGTAATGTTTTTGAGAAGTAGAAAATGCTGTTTATATTTTTGACTCTTCTGAAATGGGAGTTTGGTGAAATCCGGCGCTCATGTCGAATGCTGAGAAATATTTTGCTCGTCCGAGTTGTTCTAAAATATCGTCTATGACTGGCAAGGGGTAAGCATCTTGGTCTGTATCCTTGTTTAGTTGCCTGTAGTCAATAACCATTCCGAGTTTATTCCCTCTTTTGGGGACTACCCAAAGTGGAGAATTGAAGGGCGATTGCGAGTGCCTAATTATTCCTTTTTCTAAAAGTGCTTGAGTGTGTTCCAAAGAAAATTTCCTGTGAGCTTCGGGGAGCTTGTGTGATCTCAAATTGACTACTTTGCCTGAGTTCGGTGTTATTTTGTGGTGTGTTAATGTGGTACAGGGTAAAGGATCACCGGGTAAGGTAAACACTTCCTGGAACGTATGGATGAACTTGCGTATTTGGCTTCTTATACTTGGTTCAATATGTGATAATTGCAGGATTTTCTCAAATTTTATGATTCTCGTTAGTATTTCATTATTTGTTGTCTTTTGCTCTTCACTCCCCCCTTTTTCTGAGTCTCGTTTCGAGACTGTATTTTTAAAATTTTTTCGATTTTGATTGTTTCTGGTATCAACATGAAGTTTATGGAATAGTTATTTATTGGTACACTCATTTCATGATTTTTTATGGTGTAAATTCCATCAGGAATCGATTTGTTATTTTCTATCCAAACATTCCCGTCTTCTTCTGCTACTTCTATTCTGCAGATTTTAGAAGTACTTTTAGCTATGTAGTTGCCACTTTCATACAGAGGCATTTTTGTGTCTTCTAGGATTAGAAATTTTGATGTTATGGCGTATCTTCGTTATTTTTTAAAGAAGGGTAGACCAATAATTCCAGCTTCTGGTAAAGGAAAATCATCATCTACTACATGAAAAAGATGTTTTTTCTTTGCGTATGGTATGTAAGCTGCTTCTAATGATTGGTGCTGGTCATTGCCCATTGCAAATTTTTTAAAGAGTTTTATTTTTTTGAATTTGTCCGGTAGTTCGCTTTTCTTTATAATGTGAATCGATGCTACTGAGTCGACTAGTAAGTTGTATTCTCTGCCATCCCCTCTTCTTCCTCTAATGGATATTAGTTGTCCACATACTGTTGAGACTCGGCTGAGTCCTCGTACTCTATTTTTTCCATTATTTCTTCTTCCGTCATTAGGCTGCTGTCTATTATGTTGTCTTCCTGTTCTCGGATTGTTCTTATTTGGGGTGGTCGTGTGGAAGCTGGCCGTATTGAAAATTCGTAGATCTTACTGAGCATTGTGCTGCAAAATGACCAAGATTTCCGCATCTATGGCACTTCATTTTGGTGCGGTCAGCCAATGCGATATTCTGGTTAGGGACTCTTGGTGTTGTATTTGCTTGAGGCCGTAAAGTTTGTGGTAGTGTGGGCCGACGTATATTAGTGCTCATTAATGGCCGTGAGATTGTTCTTTGCTGTGCCGGCTGTGCTTCTTTAAACCATATCTCGGATTCTATTGCCATGTTTTGAGCCTCTTGTAGGTTAATGGGAGTTTGTACTTTAATTTCTAGCCCAATTTCTCTTTTTACATTTAATATGTACCTTTTAGTGCTTTCCTTTTCTTCAATATTTATTGCTATTTTTCTTTCTTTGGAACTAGAGTGTTCCGACTGCACCACGTATTTAAGTTCGTTAACTGTTTGTCTGAACCTTAAATTAAAATGTTGTGTAGTTTCATTTACCCTTGTTTGCAGCTTTCAAGTTTGCTTCTTAGGGCTGAGACTGATCCAGTTTGTTTTAAATTTGGTCTTAAAGTACTGTATAGGTCATCGTATCCGCGAATGGAAGAGTATCTTATTGCCCTTTCGGCATTTCCTTGAATTTTTTCTGCGATTATAAAATCCAAGAGTAAGCTGGGTTGGGAGCACTGTTTTTCAGCTTTTTTAATGGATTTGATAAAATTTTCCGTTCCCATATCGTCTTGTCCATTTAGGACCTTAATTGTCCTAATTATGTCTTTAGCGGGTATACTGTGTTCCGGTAATGAGTTCGGTTGGTTTTCACGCTGATTACTTTTATGAGGTGTCGTCAGTGCAGTTCCTATCTTATTAGTTGCACTAATGGATCTTGTGGGTTGTGTTTGGAGAATTTTTTCTTCCGCGCTGTCTGACTCACCTCTGTCTGATGTAAGAATGTCTTCTTTATCTGTAACTATTTTTCCTTAAACTCCGAATTCCTGAGCTATAGATTGTATGTCGGAGAGTCTCTTATCGTTTTCCTTCGCTAATGTGGACACGTTTATTTTTAATCCATTCAGTTCAGCTAATATTGTTCATAGGAGGTCATCGGTTCCCACATCAGAGGGGGATACAGGTCTTTAAGATGTTTCTTCAGTCATTGCTACTGTCAAAAAGGGAAATCTCGATCAGTACTTTGAGTATGTGTCGGAATCTGTCTCGTCAGTCGAGTATTTTGAATTATCTTCTCTATAATTAGAGAAGGCCAGGTTGATACTTTTCCTAAATTCCGCGTGCTAGATTCTGCCTGATGTTTTTTATTTGCGTTACATAGATTTTCGTTTAAACCTTAGTTTGTTGGCATCGTTCTATGTATTACAATACCAAGAAATTTCAGGTAGATTTTTTTTTACTTTATTGACGGACGCAGAGGCCAGGGAGCACCATAAGCGGGTGTACGGACGTGAGCCTAAAGTTTGGTAGTATTTGGATGCAAAAATTTATGATTTCAATCATGAAATTTTGCCCTTCAAATAACTTCAAACTGTATACGAATCTAAATACTTCTTATACTTATTCACTGTTTTTTACCTTTGAAAACTGTAAGCTTCTTACTTTGTACTGGATTACCTCTTCGGTGTTGTCTTGTATACTGCGGTTATCGGCTGTTGTTGTTCGATGAAGGCGATTCGTTGCGTTGAAGATTTCGTTGATACTTGTAGACTTCTTTTCTTTTTTTACATCCGCCTGTTTGCGGTCCTTGCAGGGTTATTACCGCGGTATATCGCGTACCCTTTCACTTTCCTTTGGAAATCGAATTTTTTTTAAATTGATTTACGTAGTATAGTACCCTTCTTAATTCAGGTACTAGTTTTATTAATTTCAAATTCGATTTCTGGTTAACGGGCTTTTCCGTAGAGAAAGTCTGGAGTCCTTGTAGAATTCCGTAGAATTCTGAATGCTACTTCTGGTTGCCGGGCTTTTCCATGGAGGAAGTCCGGGTTCTTCCAAAGGTTCATCACACAGATAGTCCTCTTTTGATTGTTCAATTATTTCCGTAGAAATTTCAATCCTTGGAGAACTATCCTGGCAGAACATCGCCAAAATGTTATGCGTAAGAACGTTAACTTTAGTTTTTAAAAAGGAACCGAATTGTTTTTAGGCAATTCGGTGTTTCTTTATTATTCTTTTGTATAATTACGTACAGGTTTACAATCGAAGAGCAAGACTAGAACTAACTAGAGATATGAGTCGGGCCTTACTTATAGCCTAATACAGGTATGTGGGATTACTCAATTTATGTTAATGATAAGTCAAAGTCAAATGCGTAACAGTGTTGCATTGTATGTATTTTATACATTTTTAAAGTACAAGTTCAAGACTGAAAGTTATAAAAAACTCCATAGTTTGTAGGTAAACACTTACACTATAAACATATAGTGCCTTCTAAAACAAATAATAGTTTTAATTGTAAAAATACGTATAGATTTTAACGAACAATTATATAGCATGTACTTAATTTTATGTCTGATTGCAAAAACGACATCCGTCCATTTGTAATTCGTCGAAATATGTAATATTTATGTCGTACTTCGTTTATTGATGTACCACCATATACCGTACAAAATATTTTCTAAATAAAGTAAGGGAACGTACTTAAATTACGTAACATCTAAAGGGGGGAAGGGATCAAGACATTTTGTTATGATTTGTTACGGAATCATAGGTTACATTAATAGTGATAATTTTGGACATTTCTAGATTTCTAGGCAAGTCTAATTTATCTTCATTATTATAAATTTGGCAATTACTTCCTCAAATTAAGGTGTTAACTTCTATTTGAATAGATTTAACCTTGTTTCGTAGGCAATGTCTAAATTAATAATAGTCGTTGGTATAATGATATAACCTACTTTTACTGGTATAAATGTTTCTTTGTGTAATAAGTAAGGAGATTGTGTACATATAGGTGCTGCATATCTACGTAGTAGACTAGCTCCACAGGTTTTCGTATCGGATACACGCAAATTAGGTTGATTTCTCTTGAGGATTTTATATTCACCAATATTTTTACTTTTATCTATTGTTTTTTGGTCAGTTGGTACATAGCTGTCTTTGTAGGAAATTATGAAATCATAATTAGGGATTAGAGAAAGGAATACCTTATTGAATTTGGTTGGTATTGGGACTATTCTCTTTAGGGATCCTTCTTCTTTTTCTAAAACTGGAATATCAATTATATAAGTAAACAGTCCTTGGATTATTGCTACGCTGATGGAACTGATTTCGATTATGTGCTGGTAATTTTCTTCGGCATTATCGAAATGATATCTGGTTCTATGATTTTTTTCGTAGAAACTTATTTCTTGTTCAAAAATTCATATTTAGATCGTGGAAAGTCAATTAAAATCTTTTTCAACAGAAAATTCAACTATTTTTTTTATATTTATCTTTTTGATTTATAAATTCATCCGCTTTGGTAGAAATTTGTTTTCTTGAACGAAAATGCAACTTTTTGGTTAAATATTCTTCTTCTTTGCTTCAGTATTCAACTATTTTATTTGAAAGATTTGGTTGAATCACTTTCTTATCAATCATTTTTTCTTTGGAGAGTTATATTTTTAGTTGAAAATTCATCTCTTTGGTTGAAAGTTAAACTACATTGTTAATTTTTTTTAAATTCAACTGTTTAGTGGAAAAGTCTGTTTTTTGTTAAAAATTAATTTTTTGACTGAAAATGTAACTTTCCCATTTTTTTAAGATTGATCCTTTTTAGTTGAAAATTCTCCTTTTTTGGTAAAAAAAAATAATTTTCTTGATTTAAAATTTCATTTTTGTTGAGTAAGAATGCATTAGTTTCGTGGAAAAGTAATTTTTTGCTGAAGTCGTATTTTTTGTTTGTAAATTCAATTTATGTAGAGAAAGTTCGTTTTTTGGCTTGAAGGTTCAACAATTCAGGTAAAATTTCCTTTCTTTAGTGAAAAATCTTCATTTGTTGAAAATTCGTCTTTTTGGTTTTAAAAAACTTTTTTTTTGTATAACTTTCATGTTTTTTGATTAAAATATAAGCTGTGACACTTTTTGTTGCGAATTTATATCTTCATTTGTTGAAAATTCAACTACTATATTAAAAATTTAATAATTTTTTTGAAAATTCAAGTATTTTGTTAAAAAGCCATCTTTTATAGCAGAAGACATTTTTTTGTTTGAAGTAAATTAATAAATTTGAAAATTTTAAATTTTTATCTAAAATACTGTTTTATTCCGTTTATAAAAAATTCTATGTTAAAAGTATCTGAATATTAATAATGAAGGAAAATGAAAAATTAGACAAGGAATAATATGGGAATTTTGAAAATGAAGTTCTCGGACACCTGCCTAATTCTACTAGCAATAACTAGTAAGACATTTTTGGAAACTAAAAATTATGTACAGAAAGAGTGGGGAGCCCCCCCCCTCCCCGTCCCAGAGAGGGCCTATAATCCGTTACGTGATTCAAGTACGGCCCTTACGCTGAAACGACTTTATAGTTTAATAAAATGCTTTTGTTTGATTGCTTCCTTCTCCTAGTTCCTTTTTCGCCTTCGAATTTTATTAGGAATTTACTTTTTTAATATTGCAATAGTAAGAGTGAAGTTGGAAAATTTTTGGTCTAGCCAAAGATTTAGTTCTTGTAGAACAAATTGCTTTTAGTGCTTGAGGGCTCACTTTATCGTCCGCCATTTCGGATCCGCCATTTTGAATTTTCCCAATCGGGATCCAGATTCTTAATCAGCGACCTCGAAAACCACCGAGTAAAACGTTTTATGAAAATCTAGCAACTTTTTAAAAAACTCGTTCGCCATATTGGATCCGCAATTTTATATTTTGGAAATCTGACTTTAGATTCGTGATCACTGACCCCCAAAACCCCCAGGTGCCAAGTTTCATGAAAATCCTTCATGTTCTTGAAAACTCGTCCGCCATATTGGAACCGCCATTATGAATTTTTCCAATCGGGATCCAGATTCGTAAATAGCGACCTCAAAAACCACCGAGTAAAAATTTTCATGAGAATCTAACAATTTTTTAAAAAACGCGTCCGCCATATTGGATCCGCCATTTCGAATTTTGGAAATATGAATTTAGATTCCTGATCACCGACCCCCAAAACCCCCAGATGCCAAGTTTCATGAAAATCCTTCATGTTTTTGAAAACTCGTCCGCCAAATTGGATCCGCCATTTTGAATTTTTCAAATCGGGATCCAGATTCGTAATAGATCTTAACGATTTGAAAGGACTTTCAAGATTTCAAACTATTTTTTAAGCTTCGAAGGCATTTTTAAGAGCTTTTATTTTTAAATATTTCACGGAATTTTAAGAAAATATTGATCTTTTTGGTTCAATTTTGGTTTAATTAGTTTTTTTTTCATTTAAATATAAATTTTTAACTGAAAATTTAACTATATCGTGTTTGCTTGCACATTAATCTTGTTACGTTGAAAATTCAAATATGTATTTGTTTGTTAAAATAATTGGTTGAAAATTCATGTATTTTATTAAAAATTATTCTTTTTTGGTAAGGAATTAGTTCTTTATTGCAAATTAATTTTTCTTTTATTGAAAATTAGTGTTTTTATTGAAAATAAATTTTTCTAACTAAAAATTTAACTAAATTTTTTTGACAAAATTACGTTTTATAGATCTTTTTGATAGAAAATTCATTTGTCTGGTCGAAAATTTAACTATGAAATTTTCTATATATATATTATGTATACTATGTATACTATGTATACTATGTATACTATGTATATATATATATATATATTTAAAAAAAAACTATTGAAAATTTATTTCATTTGCTTAAAAACTCATTTCTCTAACTGAAAATTAAATTATTCTATTTTCTGTTGAAAAACGATCTTTTTTATTTGAAAATTTCATTAAAAATAAAAATATTTTGTTTAAAATTCACGTATTTTGTTAAAAATTATTCTCTTTTGGTCGAAAATTAATTTTTATGGTTGAAATTTCATTTCTTTGCTTGAAAATTAGTTTTTTAATTGAAAATTAATTTTTGTAACTATTCAAATTTTTCGTCGAAATTTCTTTTGTGGACAATTAATATTTTTAGTTGAAAATTCATATGTTTTTTAATTTAAGTATTTTTAAGTATTTATTTAATTTAATTTAAGTATCAATTTAAGTATAAATATATAATGAAAATATTGAAACGACCAGTAGAAAAAAACTTTAACATCATAATTAATTAAACGTTTCACCCTGGTTAAGAAAATTATAATCAAAAAATTTAATTCATATCTTTGGTTGAATATTTAACTATTCGGTTGGAAATTTAATTTATTTGGTTAAAAACTTATTTCTCTGACTTAAAATTAACTGTTCTAATTTTTGTTGAAAATTTACCTATTTTGTTGAAATTTTGTCTTTTTTTGGTAGCAATATAACCTTTTTGGTTGAAAATTGAACTACTTGGTTAAAAATTCATTTTCGTGGTTGAAACTGCATCGTTTTAGTTAAAAGTTTATTTCTTTGGTTAAAAATTTAACAAATTTGGTGAAAATTCTTTTTTTTTGTTGGCAAAAAATTTTTTATTAATAATGTAGATATTTTATTTTTGCCAGAAAATTGATTTTTTCAGTTAAAAATCACTTATTGTGTTGAAAACTCGCAATTCCCAGGATTTTTTTTTTATTTATTTCAATAGTTTGAAGGGATTTCGAAGACGTTGCAATATTTTAGGGCATTTTAAGATTTCAAGGCATTTTCAAGAGACGTAAATAATTTCAAGGGATTTCCAAGGGTTTCAATAATTTTAAGGGATTTCAATATTTTAATGGATTTAAAAGAATTCTTAATAATCAAACCGGAATTCTTTTGAATTCTTTTAAATTCGTTTAATTTTACTCAATTCAGTGGATTCTTAAAAACTTTTGTTCAACTTAAAATCTTAAGCATTTCATCAAATTCTTAAAAATTTTTAAACATTTTTTACTTGTTTTGAATTCACTTGAATGCTTTATATATTCAGCTTGATTTTTTATGAATTTCATCGAATTCTTCTCATTTCCCTTAAATTCCACTAAATTCGCTCAAATTTTACTGAAATTAATGGCATTTTTTCGATTTTGTAAAATATTCCCAATTCATTTGAATTCTTTAAAAGTGGTTCGCAGTCATTAGTCACTTTTTTGGTTATAAATTAGTAGGGTTTTCAAAATTTGAAGAGATTTGAAATTATTTTTTGGAATTCACCCTTAATTCTTTTAAATTCTTTGCATTTCTCTTGACATTTTTTAGTTCACTTAAATTCTACTGAATTAACTCAATTCAACTTAATTCACTGGTTTTTTTTTTTAATTTTTAAAAGTTTTTATTTAATTGATCCTGAAGTAATTAAAATCTTTTTTGGTTGAAATATCAATCAAACTGTTTTTCATTCAGAATTAAAATATTTTTTGGTCAAAATATGAACTATCTAATTTTTTTGGTAATTTATCTTTTTGGTTGAAAATGAACTTTTGTTGTTGAAAATTTGTCTTTTAGTGAAGAATTATTTTTTTAGTTTAAAACTGATGTATTTTGACGAAAATCTGTTTTTTTTTTTATAAGAAAATAATTTCTCTGTAGAAAATTCAATTATTTATTCGAAAATGAACCTTTCTGTTAAAAATTCCTATTTTTGGGTTGAAAATTCTTTTTTTTGGCTTGCAGATTCCACAATTTGGGTAAATTTTTTTCTTTCTTGATTACAAAATCTGTGTTGGTTGAAAATTCAACTCATTTGTTGATTTTTTTTCAATTAATGTGGTTAGGTAAAGAATTCAACTAATTTGTTGAAATTTTCTTACTTTTTTGGTTAAATTGAAGTAAAAAAAACGTTTTAAAACGTTTTTTTATTGAAATCTCATCTATTACATTTGTTGTTGAGAATTGATCTTTTTTTATTTAAACTGAATTTTTTTTGTTGAAAATTAATCTTTTTTGTCGAAATTAAACTGTTTTTCATTTCAAATTTAAATATTTCTTGGTTGAAAGTAAAACTCCTTTTTGCAAAATTTATTTTGTTGGCTGAATATTCATAGTTTAGGTTGTAAAATTATCTTTTTTGTTAAAAATTGAACTATTTGGCTAATTTATGGTTTTTGGTAGAAAATTCAACTATCTGAAATTAATATCAATTTAATTCAATATATTTTAATATTTTGGTAGATGATCTTTTTTGTTGAAAATTCGTCTTTTTGCTCGGTTTGTTGGTAGAACATTGATTTTTCTGGTAGAAAATACAACTCTGTGCTTGAAAATTAACTTTTTTCCTAAAAATTCTTATTTTCGAGTTGAAAATTCAACTGTTCTGTAGAATCTTTTGAAAATTAAATTTTTTGGTAGTTAACAAATATTTTATTTTTCTTAACTGAATTTAAGTAATTGTTGCAAAGTTATCTTTCTTCTTAAAAATTCATCACTTTTTTTTTAAATTGTCGATTATTAAAAACTCAATGACTTTTTAGAAAATTCGTCTTTTTGGCTTGAAAATTAAACATTTTGGTTTTCTTTCTTGACTCAAAAATCTTTTTTAAGTGAAAATTTAACTGTTTGTTAGAAAATTAACATATTTTTGGGAAGGATTCAATTTATTTGTTCAAAATTTATTCATTCTTTTATACAAATTTATTTTATTTGAAAATGCAACTTTTTGGTTGAAAATTTATTTATTATTTTGAAAATTCATTTTTCGGTAAAGAAAATCAATCTTTTCGGTTAAAAATTCAATTATTTGATAAACAATTGATGTTCTTTTTGGAAAATTGGTCTGTTTTGGTAGAAAATGCAACTTCTAGGTTGAAACTGGACCTTTTTATTGAAAATTTCTAATTTTCTGGTTGCAAATTCAATGGTTTTATTGAAATCTCGTCTTTCTCGCTTGAAAATTCATCGATTTGATTGAAATTTTTGTTCTTTCTCAAGTAAAAAATATTTTTTAGTTTAAAATTCAACTAATTTGTTAAAAATCGTTTCTTTAATTCATCTCTTTGGCTAGAAGTGTTATCTTTTTTAGTTCAAAATGAAAGTGGTTGAAAATTGATCTGTTTTGGTTAAAGATTAAAGTTATTTGTTAAAAATTCGTCTTTTTTAGGAATTTAAGTGTTTTTCATTTAGAATTAAAGTGTTTTTTGGTAACATTTAATTTTTAAATGTTGGTTGCAGTGAAAAATTTGCATCGTTTTATTGGTAGCACTGCACAGAACATAACCTCTGAATGAGAATCTCAGGAAGATCAGGAAAACCAAAATAAATCTGTCTTCAATGAAATTTGAAAACTAATTCAGGCATTTAATTACATATATAATGATTTATAATTGAGTCTGGGTACGCAGGGGTCGAAATGATTGAACTGGTGATGAAAAAACAATAGTAAAATTTGAAAAAACCGCGCAATCAAAAGCCGGTGCGACGCATGCGCAGTGCGGCTGGTTCCAAGATTCGAAAACAAAGAAGAAGGAAGAAGAAATTGCAAGTGCCGGTCAACAACTCAACACAGGTCGCAGTGCGCCGCAGAAAACGACGGTGGAGGAACTGAAGCGCGTTTTCAGGATGTTTACGGGTAATATTTTTCTCAAAATTTAATCTATTCAAATTAATGAAATTTATTAAAAATACCCCAAGATATTTTTCATCGTTTAGTCATTTTAAATCCCTGGAAAATTCTCGAAGCTCTTGAAAATTCCTTAAAAAATTGTTCAACCACCCTAAAAACTTCCTTATTCTTTCAAATCTCCTCAAATTATTGAAAATTCCTTGGGGTCTTCAACAATATCATAATTTTCTTTCAATTGTTTAAAATATTCAGAAATACATTGAAATTTGAAAAGCTTTAAAGTACAACGAAATCCCCTAATTATTTAAAATCGACTTTTTTTTGTTGAAAATTCATCTTTCTTTGTTTTCTAAAACATTCGACTTTTTAGCTTGAAGCCTCAACTCTTTAGTTGCTAATTCATCTCTTTTAGTAACAACTATTTTTGGTCAAAATTCCACTTTTTCGTTGAAATTTTTTTTTTTTTTTTTTTTCGAATTTAACTGTTTGTGAGATAAATTTAAAAAAAAATTTGGTTCAACTACCAAATTTTGTTGAGAATTCATCCTTTTTGGTTGAAAATTTAACTATTTGGATTAAATTACTATTTTTTTGGTTGAGAATGAACTTTTTTGGTAAAAATTCAATTTCTGAATTGTTGAAAATTCGTCTCTTTTAGCAGAAAACCTTTTTGGTTAAAAATTAATTCGGAAATTCTTCGTTTTTGGTTCAATTTAAGTGTTTATAATTTAAAATTAAAATCATCTTTGGCTGAAATATCAACTATATTTTTCGTTAAGAATTTATTTTTTCTGTTTGGAAATTCAACTACGTCGTTAAAAGTTGAACTGCTCTGTTGAAAATTAATTTTTTTAGTTGAAGATCGTTTTTTTTTTTACTTTAAAAATTAATCTTTTTTGGTAAAAATTGTAATTCTTTGTGTTAAGAATGTGATTGTGTGATTAAAAATGATCTAATTTGATGGAAAATTTCACTATTTTGTCGAAAATTCAACTTTTTTGATCGAAAATTCACTTGTTTTCTAAAAAAAAAATTCGTCTTGTTTAGTTTGGCATCAAAATTCAACTATTTAGTTGAAAATGTATCTGTTGAGGATTTAAGACTAATCTTTTTTGTTTAAAAATTTGATTTGTCTGAAAATTTTATTTTAGTTTTGAAAACTGAATTGCTTTCTAAAAAATTGGCCTCTTCGGCTTGAAAATTGAATAGTTTGTCATAAAATTGAATTATTTGGTTAAAAATTCATATTTTGGCAGAAAATTAATCTTTGAAAAACAAAAAAATAATAATTAGTTCGTATGTAAAATGTATAAAAAAGTGCCATCAGTTGAATTATTATGAATCCCGATAAAAATCGCAATTTAGCTAAAATTGCTAGTTTTTAAATTAAAATTTAAATCTTTTTTTGTTGAAATTTTAGTTTAAAATTCGTCTTTTTTGGTAGAATATTAATCTTCTTGATTGGAAATCACCCCTTTGTTTTAAGATACCTAATTTTATCTGAAAATTTGTCTTTTTCGTTAGAAATGTACTTATTTTGTTGAAAATTCGTCTTTTTCGGTTGAAGATTTTCCTGTTTTCGTAGAAAATTCAACTATTTGGTTGACTTATAACTTTCTTGTCAAAAATCCATATTCGCTGGTTGAAAATTCAATTATTTTGTAAAAATTTGTCTTTTTGGCCTAAAAACTCAACAATTTGGTTGAAAAATAACCTATTTTGTTGAAAAATCGTCTTTGAAATGAATTCTGTTTTTTATATTAAATTAAAATCTGTTTTGTTTATTGTATCAACTACTACATTTTTCGTTAAGAATTCATCTTTTTTTTTTGAGTCAGAAAAATTCAACCATTTTGCTAATTTTGAACTACTTTCTTAAACATACATTTTTTTTGTTGAAGATTCATAATTTTGGTGAAAACTTATTCTTTACGATTAGAAATTCAAGTATTCCAGTTGAATATTTATCATTTCAGTCGAAAATTCATATTTTATGTTGGAAATAAAATTACTTGGTTGAAAGTTAAACTCTTTTTTTACAATTTTGTTTGAAGATTAGTCGTTTTAATTGACAATTAATTTCTTTGGTTGAAAAATGAGCTGTTACATTGAAAACTTGTTTTTTCTTTGAATTATTTTCGGTTGAATTTTTTTTTTTTTAGCTGAAAATGTAACTATTATTCCAGTCGAATATTCCATAGTTTTAGTTAAAAATTCATCTTATTTGGTTAAGCATTAATTTTTTTGCTATAAATTTAATTATTCAATTTTTGTTTGAAAAATTATCTTTTTCAGTTGAAAGTTCGTCTTTTTTGGTAAAAATTAGTCTTCTTGGTTGAAAATTCATCTTTTTTGTCAAAAATTCAATTATTCTAGTTGAAGATTCATCATTCCACTTAAAAATTCATCTTTCTGATTTAAAATTCAACTATTCCAGTTGAATATGCACAATTTTATTTGGAAATTTTTTCATTTCCTTTGAAATTGTAACTATTTTTTTGAAAGTTAGTTTTTTTTCGTTGAAAGTAATTTACCTAACTGAAAATTTCACTTATTCCAATTTAAAATTCTATAGTTGTAGTTGAAAATCAATAATTTGGTTGAAAAATAACCTATTTTGTTGAAAAATCGTCTTTCTAAAATGAATTCTACTATTTTTTTTATATTAAATTAAACTCATTTTTGATTATTGTATCAACTATTACATTTTTCGTTAACAATTCTTTTTTAGTCAGAAAAATTTAACCATTTTGCTAAAAGTTGAACTACTTTCTTAAACGCACATTTTTTTGTTGAAGATTCATAATTTCGGTGGAAACTTCGTATTTTTTGGTAAAAAATCTTTATTTTTGGATACTTTTTTGCTACATTATTCTTACTTTTCGGTTACTTTTTTGAGGTAAGTATGGTTACTATTTTACTATTTTTTTTAAGCTTGAGCAGTTCCGAGCCCTGCAAATTTTGGAAAATGTTTTAAAATATTTTGAGAGCTTTTAAAATCCCCTCAAATCCTTCCTTGGAATTTTTTTAACTGCCCTAAAGTCTTTCTAATTATTTAAAATGTTTTTAAATTATTCAAAGCAGTTGAAAATTCTTTGATTTTTTTTTGTACAATTTTGAAGAAATCTTTGAAATCATTGAAATCATTGAAATCGTCAAAAATCTTATAAAATCGTTTGAAATCTTTTAAAATATCCTAAAATCCTTTCGAATCTTTAAAAATACACGAAAATATTTCAAATCTTTCACAATCTCTTGAATCTTTTCAAATATTTTGAAAAATCTTTGCAATTTTTTAAACTACGCCCTGCCTAAACTAAAATCTGTTAAATCCTTAAAAATCCCTTGGTATTTCATAAATCTCTGGAAAATTCGTCGGAATCTTTAAATTACCCTAAAATATTTTAAATCCTTTGCAATAGCTGGAAAATTTTTGAAGATCTTGAAAATTCTTTATGATTTTTTAAAGTACCGTAAAATTGGTAGAATCCTCTCGAATCCCTTCTAATTATTGAAATGAATTGAAAATTCATTGAAATCTTTTAAAATATCCTAAAATATTTCAATCCTTTGAAATCTTTTCAAAACCCTTGAAAGTTTTTAAAGCTCTTGAAAATTCCTTTGAATTTTGTTAACTGCCCTAAAATCTTTATAATTCCTCCTAATTAAACACGAATAAAATAAAAATAATTCAAGTTGAAAGGATTCCTGTATGAAAAACTTTTAATTTCATAATTTTAATTTAAAAAGTGTTCAGTTTTAAACGAGGCTTAGAATCCTTCAATTCTGAATTTTTTGAATCTAAAATGATATTTTGAGTTGAAAATACCTGAAAGTAAATTAAAAACAGTAAATAAAGATAACAAGTAAACGAATCAAAATATAGTACATAACGCAAAAAATATTCCCCTAAATTTCTAAGTAAAGAGCAATATAATTTCGTACGTTTATTATTGTCCTGTGCCCTTGTCCTCTCCCAAGAATTTTTGTAAACACTGTTTACGTTTTCTGCTTCTTCTCCTCTTTCTTGGGAAATAGCTATGTTCCAAACATAATTTTAGATTTTTTGGAAACAATCAGAATTGAACGTTCCTAAATCTCGTTGAAAACTGAACACTTTTTAAACTAAAATTATGAATTTAAAAGTTTTTCATACAGTAATCCTTTAAACTTCAATTATTTTTATTTGTATCGTTTTAAATTAGAAAGAATTATAAAAATTGTAGGGCATTCAACAAAATTCAGGGTTGCCACCTTTCTCGTGGACTTCAGCCGGAAGAATTTCAAAGAATTTAGGGCGTTTATAAAAATTCCAAAGAATTTTCGAGAGATTTAAAAAGTTTCAAGGAATTTCAAAAG
>CAKNXH010059316.1:0-17841 GCA_932178445.1 Andricus quercusramuli | reverse complement strand
TGTTTATTAAATTAGTTATAAACAATTAAGAATTGATGTTTATTAAATTAGTTATAAACAATTAAGAATTGATGTTTATTAAATTAGTTATAAACAATTAAGAATTGATGTTTAAATTATTTTCATATCAAGCTAATATTAATACTTCATTGTTACGCTACTTGAGATCATCAGTGCTTCTGTATCTGCCACAGAGTAGAAATAACATTACGGTAAATTGGCCAATATCTAGAATTTGCAGAAATATAAACATTTTGTCCCAGAGGCCAAACAGTCAATTGGATATTTTTGATATATCACTCGTGAGATTCATAGAGCTTTTTTATTCTGTTTTCATATTCATAGTAAATGACTGTTCGACTGTAACTGTTCGTTCTGTCAAACTTGAAATTTTTAACAGGCATTCTCTGAAATCTTATCTTTAATTCAACCCAGAAGAAACATAAAAATCTTCACGGCTTCCCGAGATATAACAAGTGGATCTGCGTCGAGTTGCAGTCGGCGAACACTGCTTTCGGCATCAACAGTGGTTATGTCCTATCAAATAAGTCTGTATTAGGTGTATATTCTCCATACAGCAGAAGGAAGAATGAAGCTCATAAGAATAAGAGCTGTGGTTGAAATTCTTGCTTCCTCAGCTCCGGACTGAAAAAATTACGTTTATTTAATAAGTTTATTCATTGATAATAAGCAATCAATTCTTCAAAGAGAAATGGGAGGCTGTGATAAGAGAAGGAAAGACTCTATTTGTAAATATGCCGGTGTGCAGTGATTCGTAATTCGAAATTATAAAAGATCTGACAAAGCAATGGATAGTATTGCCGGAGTTTCTCATTCCAGGCACGCAGAGAACAACGAGAAAAGGGACTAAGAGGAACAGCAAAACCCATATCTTATCATGGAGCCAACGCTGCGGCAACTAGAGCTCTAAAGAGTTTCAGTGCTCGGAGAAATTTTCACGAGCATAAGAATATGCTCGAAAATATGCTTGACCTTTTGATGTGATTTGAGAATTTAATGAGTATTTATGAGCATTTTGAATTAGGATTTAAAAAATCGTATTTCCTACTTTTACTAATAATAATTACATTATTTGAATTTCACGGGAAAATGCATAGCTTGAACTTGAGAAGAGTGTTTAAATGTAAATGATAAAAGAAGTCAAAGTAATAGAAAACATATTATTCGCATTAAATAGTGCCTTATTCAGTGTTGCTACAATATCCAAAGTTTTTGAATTTTCATCTGAAAAAAATCAATTTTGAACCAAGATTAGAATAGTTAAAATGCCAGAAACATAAATGTTCAACCAAAAGCAAAAGAGGAATTTTTTTAAATATTTTTTTTCCAGAATACAAAAATGATTAAGCTAAATTAACAAACAAAAAATATAATATTTCAATTTGCAGTTAGAAAAGTAAATACAAAAAAAAAAGAGTTTTCAGTAAAATTAATTAATCTTCAAGAGAAAATGGCTGAATTTTCTATCAACAAAAAAAAAAAGAATTCATAACTAAACAGTTTTTTTTCAATGAAAAAAATTAATCCTTAACAAAAAATAAAATAGATGAATTTTCTACTGAAGAGGTCATTTTTTAATGAAAAAGATTACATTCCTATCAAAAAAAGTAAATTTTCCAGAAAAAATGTAATACTTGAAGTGAATTTTCAACTACAATGATGAACCTTCAACTAAAATGATGAATCTTCAAGTAAAAAAAATTTGATTTCCAACCAAATAAATGCATTTCAAACTAAAAAGAAATTTTCTACCAAAAATAAAGTAGGATAATTTTCAGTCAGTAAAATAAATTCCCAAACAAACTAGAAAAAATAGAATAGAATACAAAAAATAGAATAAAAATAGAAGTTAAATTTTCAGTAGAAAAAAATTAATTTTCAATCAAATGAAAGTAAATTTTCAACGAAATAGTACAATTTTCAACCAAGAAGATTAGATTTCTATCAGAAAAGATAAATTTTCGACAAAAAATGGAAGTTATATTTCCAGTTTAAAAAATGAATTCTAAATAATCAAATATTTGAATTTTTAAAGGAATTTTCAACCAAAGTGATAAATTTTGGAATAAAATTATGAATCAACTGGAATAGTTAAATTATTCTGAACCGAAAAGTTGAATTTTCAACTAAAATGATGAATATTTAACTGGAACACTTGAATTTTCAATCAAAAAGATCATTTTTAAAATAGAAGATTAATTTTCAAATAAAACGATTAATTTTCTACCAAAAAATACAATTTTTCAACAAAATATATGAATTTTTAACGAAATAGTTTAATTGTTAATTCAAGAACAAAATGGAATAGTAACATTTTCAATGAATCTTCAACTGGAATAGTTGAATTTTCAAACAGAAAAATTAATTTTTACTAAAAAGATAAGTTGTCAACCGGAACTTAAATAATTAAATTTCAAGATAAAAAAATTAAAGTTTAATTAGACGGATGATGCGTAGTTTTGTAATGTGAGTGTAGTGCAATAATTACATTTATGATGAAATAATTCTTATGCAAGAAATATAATTTCGAATATTTCTGACTTTGATCAGTGTAGGCATGTGGCCAGCACAGCGGGACAAGTAGCAGAAAAAGTACACTTTCGATGATAAAATTCATTAAAGTCAGAAATATTGAAAATGATATTTCTTGCGTAACAATGATTTTAAAGTAGATTCAATTATTGCGCTGCACTCTCATCACAAAACTGCACATTTGGAGCCATTGCATAAACGGTTTCCTATCTCCATTCGTTCTCAAGATAAAGTGTTAGTAAACACCCGTTAAAAGTGAATTATTGAATATTTCCGAATTTTGAAAAAAATAGTGCATTCAAGGATGTTGAATTAATATCTGTAAATTTTTCCAGATTTTTCCTATCGTCGCCGTCTCTATGAAAAAATATATATCATTTATACTTACTGTAATAAAGTAGTTACACCGATCACCCTGACAACATTCGGAACATTTCCAATCTTGATACCAAATGTGTGAACAATCATCCATGTTATTGAGTCTCATTCTCTCGCAATCTCTTTTTGTGGAGCATCTTTTGGAAACATAAAACTGCTTTTTTGCTCCTTGAGACCAATAGGGTGTACCTAAAAGAAGCACGTTATCTCAGAGTAAGAAAAAGAGTTGCAGGAATAGAGTTCTTTAAATGCCCAAGAACTTATGCTGAGCAAATGCCCTCGAGAATATATAAAAGAAAATTTTTCAAGGAAAAATAGAATATCAAGTTTAATTTTGAGTTAAAAAAATAAGTTTTGAACAAAATAAAATTAGTTTTCAACAATATAGTTCAATTTGCAGCCAAACAGAAGAATTTTCAACTAAAAAGATACAACAAAATTTTAACAAAAAATGGAAGTTCAGTTTTTAGTTTGAAAAAAATTATATAATATAATATAAGGCGACCAGCAATTTTTTTCTAAAAACTGCTAAAGCCATCGTTTAGTACTCCTTTTTATCTTCCTTTTCCATTTTTGATTATCTCAAACCGATTTTTTTTCTCCGAGAAGTCACACATTAACCATTTCAGTTCCACAATGCATTGTGGAACAATGCGGGGCAAAGAGAAACTGAATGGTTAGTGTATCATGTCTCGGAGAAAAAAATCCGTTCGGGATGATCAATAATGGAAATGGAAGATAAAAAGAAGTACTAAATGATGGCGTTAACAGTTTTTAGAAGAAGAAAATTGCTGATCGTGTTATATTGCCTCAAATATGGCTAAAAATAGCCATTTTTACACTTTCAGGTGAGGATATCTCAAAAACCTGACGTATAGGAAAAATTTGGATAACGGATTCGGTTTTAGGATACCAAAATCCTTTGGGGTCACACAGTCCGGTGTTTGGGTACAATAATAATGTCATTTTTTTCGGCCAGTGTTATCAACTAGAGAAATGAAAATTCAACCTAAAAGATTAATTTTCTACCAAAAAATAATATTTTTAAACAAAATACATGAATTCTCAACCAAATATTTTAGTTTTTAATGGAATTTTCAACCTTATAGTTGAATTTTCAACAAAGTAGATCAACTTTGAGTTAAAAGGATATATTTTCAACAAAAAATACAATAGTTTAATTCTCCGTTAGAGAGTAAGTTTTTAAGCAAATAAATTACATTTTCAACGAAATACTTAAATTTTGAACGAAAAAGATTAAATGCCTATCAAAAAAAATTCGACAAAATATCAAGTAAAATTTTTAGTTAAAAAAATTAATTTTCAATAAAAAAAAAACTAATTTTCAACAAGAAAAAATGAATTTTCAACCAAAAAGATTAATTTCCTACCAAAAAATAATAACTTAACAAAATACATAAATTTTCAAACATATATTTTAATTTTTAATGAAATTTCCAACCTAATAGTTGAATTGTCAACCAAAAAGATTAATTTTCCACCAAAAATTATCAATTTTCAATAAAATAGATGAATTTTCGACAAAAATACCATACTTTAATTTTTATTTAGAGACGTTTTGAAGCATATAAAATACATTTTCAACGAAATAGTTAAACTTTCTACCAAAATGATTGAATACCTACAAAAAAAATTCGAAAAAAAATGTAATCAAATTTTTAGTTGAAAAAATTACATCTTAATTTTTAAAAACTAATTTTCAACCAAAGAAATAGATTTTTAACATAAAGATTAATTTTCTACCACAAAGTAACAATTTTTAACAAAATACATGTATTTTCAACCAAATATTGTTATAATTTTTGATGGAATTTTCAACCTAATAGTTAAATTTTAACCGAAGAGGTTAATTTTCTTCCAAAAATTATATATTTTCAACAAAATAGATTAATTTTCAACTGAAAAGATGAATCTTCAACAAAAAATACAACAGTTTCATTTCCTTTTTTTCTGTTCTTAGCACTTTTGAAGCAAATAAAATACATTTTCAACGAAAGAGTTAAATTTTCTACCATAAAGATTGAATGCCTGTCCAAACAAAATTCGAAGAAAAAAAATGTAATAACATTTTTGGTTGGAAGAATTAATTCTCAACATTAAAAAACGAATTTTTAACCAAGGAAATAAATTTTCGAACAAAAAGATTACTTTTCTATCAAACAGTAATCATTTTTAACAAAATACATGAATTTTCAACCAAATATTTCAATTCTTCATGGAATTTTCAACCTAATAGTAGTTGAGTTATCAGTCGAAAAGGTGAATTAGTCACGAAGATTCATATTGAATTTACTGGAATTTTCTCGCTATAAAAAAGAAAATTCTGTAAACCACATGCAACGTTCTCAAAACATATAAGATTTTCTGTAAAATCCGAAAAAAATGTTGAAAAAAAACAGAGTTTTTTTTCTAAAAAAAGGGAAATTAGTTTGCGCGTAGAGGGCACAATGTTCTAGTATTATTAAAAAATAATAATGAAATGTTTAAACAATTATTTTGTTAACTGTAATTATTTACCTCATTCTAATTAAAAATTGGACAAAAACTGGAAATTTTTCCAATCAACTGCAATTTTCTAGCATTTTTCTAAGGGAATATTATTAAAAATAATACATTATTTAAACAACCATATTTCTTAACAATAATTAAGTATTTTCTTACACTAGTCGAAAATTGGACAAGTGAAATTTTTTTGAAAAAAACCGCGAATTTCTAACTCTATTCTAAGAGCAAATTGTTAAAAACAATAATAAATTGTTTAAACAATTTATGTTAACATCTAATTATCAGTATAAAGTAGTATTTTATGTATCAGAAATAATTTGCATTAAAAAAAAGATAATTAGCGCCAAAAACTCGCAAAAACCATTTTTTCACTTATGGGGTTTTTTTTGGGACCCTATAAAACAAACTTATGGGGTGATATTTGAAAAGTAATATTTTAAACCTAATTTTAAGCTAATATTAAGGATTCTGAATTAAAAAATTTTTCTTCTGGGAAATACGCGTTAAACTTCATGCAAAAATGTTGGCATTAAAAGCAAATTTTTGTTATTTCAAACAAATTTTTTAAATTGGAAGAAAAATAATTTTATTGCCAAAAATTGTATCAATATAATTTATTTATACTATTATAAATAATTTATTGATCAATGACTTCAAATTTATTAATACAAGTATTATAAAAATTCTCTGCCTAAACATTTTGGCAAATCTTCAAACTTTAATTAAATTTTAAAACAACTAGTTGATTCCACGAATATTTTTTATAAAGAAAAACATTAATTCATTTTTTTTATTGCAAATAAATTTTGTTTCATAATTAAAATATGGGGCTTGCGCCACCCCTAATTATCATTTAATATAAAAAATATAGATTTATTTTTGTGTGGATTCTAACACATTTCCGGGCGATATGTATACAAATTAGAAAAAAAAATTCTCCATGCATTTTTAGACCACCCTACTTCGCATCCAGTCCAGCGAACCTAAACATAGGGGAAAAATTCCACGAAAAAAACGAAAAATTTTTTCGCGATTTGCATTACCATAAATGTTTAAACAAACCAAAATTAAACAATCGGACCGCAAATCTCTCAAAGCCTAAATGCATAGTTTTTTCCAAAAAAGAAATAAAAAATCGGTCAAGAAATGTCTTCTACAACTTAATTCTGACTCAATAAAGTAAATACTTACTTCCCCATTTTATCTCCGAATAGCATACATCTTCTCCCTGCTCACACGTTTTAATAGTATTTAAACACTTATCTATATTTCCCTCTTGGTTATGACACACATAACATTCCAGGGCTTGACCTGAAAAATAATAAACGACATCATTTTTGACTCACAAACTTCAATATTTCATATTCAGCCTTACCTGAATATATAAATTTAATTAATAGAAAAACTATAAGCCACTGATTCATTTTTGTTTTTTCTAAAAAGGGCACACAAAAATGAACAATTTAAATTTGTTCAGACACAATTTTAAACAATTTGAAAGATACACAACAGTGACAACAGGTAGTTGGTGGTCCCTACAATGGATTTATGACTCATGTTCTCTGAGTAAAAGCATGGTTGGAGTAAGTGTCAGCAGTGCTCCCAATCTTGCTCCCCAACCGCACTGCGCATGCGTCGCGCCGAATTTCTGATTGGCTGCATAGCGCGTGCTTATTTAAAATGTTTTAAAGATGCAAATTAATTGTTTCAAATAAATAATAATTAGAAAATGCATAGGAATACATTTTTCATTGCTAAATAAACTTTCGCAGTCATAGATGTAATAATAATTTGATTTTACTGCTGAAATCTTTCTTCGATGTCTGAAGGAATAATATGTTTTCAGTAGTGAAATAAAATTATTATCACATCTGTGACTGCGAAAGTTTATTTTGCGATGAAAAATGTATTTCTATGCACTTTCTAATTATTATTTTTTTGAAACAATTAATTTGCATATTTAAAACATTTTAAATAAGCGCGCGCTATGCAGCCAATCAGTAAATCGGCGCGACGCATGCGCAGTGCGGTTGGGGAGCAAGATTGGGAGCACTGAGTGTCAGTGCTTCCAATTCGACCCCTCCAACTGTACTGCGCATGCGTCGCATGGACCTCTCCAACTAAAATGGCCGATTCCAATATGGCCGCCACACTGGAGGCCATACAAAAACGTGTAAAAAGTGTAAAATCTGTGCGGGATCGTTGTTTTTAATTATTTGCAGGAGGTTTTTTCGGTAAACACCACCATGGTTCATAAATTAATTTTTAAGAAAATAGTTTGATTTTTCACCACAGGAAAGAATTTGAAACCACAAAGAATAATATTCTGCCGAATACTACGAATTTGGAAAAAATACATAAATTTTTAACTCAAAAAGATCATTTTTAAACCAAAACTGAATAGTTACATTATCAGTAAGGAAATCATTTTCAACCAACAAAAAAACGAAGTTTCAACAAAATATTTCAATTTTCAACCAAATAAATAACAACACTGTTAAATTTTCAACTAAAAATGGTATATAGTCAGAAAAATAATTTTTAACTAAAAAAAACATTTATTCAACGAAAGAAATAATTTTCAAGTAAAGAAAATAGATTTACAAAAAAAGTGGAACAGTTAAATATTCAGTTGAAAAAATTAATTTTAAAACAAACAAAAAAAGAAATTTTCAATAAATTCGATAAATTTTCAAGAGTTTCCCAATGAGAATAGTAATATTCTACCAAAAGAGATGAATTCCAACAAAATACATCAAGTTTCAACCATATTTGGATTTTCAGCCGAAAAACATAAATTTTTAACAACAAATGGAATTATTTAATTTTCAGTTAGAATAATAATTTTGAAAAAAGGAGTTTCAAACAAATAGTTGAATTTTGAACAACAACAAAATGAATTTTCTACCAAAAAGATAAATTTTAAAGAAGTATTTTTTACCAAAAAGAGGAATTTTCAACTGAAAAAAAGACATTTTTTAACTGTCAATTTTTCATATACACTTAAATTTACAGTTAGATAAATAGATTTTTCACACAAAAAGATGTCAACAAAATAGTTGAATTTTCAACTAAAGAAATTAATTTTTAACCAAAATAGACGAATTTCTGACTAAAATAGATCATTTTTCTAACAAGAAGAATAATTTTCTCCAAAAATTAAATGAATTTGCAAGCACATCTAGATGAGTTTTCAACCAAAAAGATTGATTTTCAATTAAAAGAGACGAATTTTCATTAAAAAGGCATGAATTTTAAACCAAATGGTTGATTTTTCAAATAAAAAAACATAAATTTTCAACCCGAAGTGGAATACTTGAATTTTCATTTGAATAATGTTTAACATAAGAAACGAAGTTTTAACTGAATATTTAAATTTTCACAAGAAGAAATTAGTTTTTAACCAAAATTGCTGAATTTTTAAACAAGAAAAATAATTTTCTACCGAAAGGACAAATTTTCATCTAACAAAAATACAGTTTTTAAATGAAAAGTGTAGTATATACTTAAGCTTTCAGTTTAAAAAATTAATACTTAACGAACGAACAAAATTAAACAAAATAGTTTAATTTTCAAGCAAAAAAAAATTAATTTTTAACCAAAATAGATGAATTAAAGAAAAATAGATCAAATTTCAAGGAAGAAGAATAATTTTCTGAAAAAGAGTGAATTTTCTACCACATAGTTGAATTGTCAACCGAAAAATAATTTTTCAATCAAAAAGATTTTTTTTAACCAAACAGATAAATAATAGATACATTTTCAACTGCTTTCCAACAAGAAGTATAATAATTAACCAAAAAAAGACGAATATTCAACAAAATACAGAATTTTCAACTATGAAACAAAAATTAATAAAAAATATTCCAACAAAATACTTACATTTTCAAATAGAGAAATTAATTTTTAACGAAAATACATGAATTTTCAAACAAGAGACTAATTTTCTACCTGAAAAATATGAATATTCAACCATATACACTAGAGTCCCTCCATAGTAGCTGTCTCGGGGGCATGTTTTAGATTGTTTTTGCCTAAATTCTGCCCGAGGGTCAAACTTGGTGGAAAAAATTCTCGAAATTTAAAAATGTGTAAATACTAACAAACTTGAAAAAATCATTATTAATCATGTTTTATTCAATTGTAGTAATTAGTATAAAAGTACTATTGTTTTGTGTTTTTAAAAATTAATGTGTAGAGTCAAATCATTATTTGAAAATTTTCGAATTTTTGCATCAAGTTTGACCCTAGAGCAGAATTCAGGAAAACAAATTCTAGAAAATGTTAACAAGTTAGAAAAATACTATGGAGATTTACCTGTTTAGTTATCAAGTGGATCCAAACTTTTGCATGAAAGTGTACATAAAAGAATTAACAAGTGATGTTTGGCAATAGCTTACTACTTTAAAACGCCTTAGTTCTTCTAACGACTGTCTAAATCTGAATTGGTAGAAAACTGCTAACTAAAATATTGCAAAGTCGTTTGCCAGTTGCTTTGGTAAGCATTTCTACCAATTATAGTTTTCTTCTTAGTTTCTAGTTTTATACTAGTTCAGATTTGGAGATAGATGACTTAAATTTGTTATAATACTATCCGATCACACTCTTCCACTAAGAAGACTAGTTTTATTCAAAAACTTTTATCAAATTAATGCTATAAACGAAATGCAGATGCTAAGTTCAAGAAGAATTTGTACCATGTTACAAAATGAAACTAAAAATGTGTAGTAACTCGAAGTACAAAGCATACCTATGAATCCACGTTTGTGATGTAATCTTCGTATTGAAAAGTTTTCAATCTCATGACAAAGGTGTGAACTTTCTTCAAAGTATTTTTTGGCTGTGGACTTCTGGATTCAAATTGAGGCTGTATTTGCAGCATATAGTTTTGTAAAAATTCTAAAGTACACGAATATTCCTTCGGGTACGTCCTGTTATACACGAAGTACGAAGCAAGGAGTATTTCTACAGCTTCTAGGAGATCTTCAGTACTACATGTTGCTGTTCCATCGACTAGTATGATGTACGTTCCATCTGCAAAATTTGTTTGATGAAGAATGTAGGAAAAACTTTTCTCTTCAAATATACGATATTTGAAATTGTACCCAGTATTGAATAATAATTAAATCAATTATAGCATTCAAATAAATTATTTATGAATAAAGAAGGCACACGTTTCAAGTGCAGACCAATAAAAATGAATACTCTTTAAAAAAATTTCAAGATGAAACATTTTGAAGCAAGTTGAAAATGTGAAAACTGGAGACAGAAGTTATTATCCAATATAAAATTGGAACAATTACAAAATATACAGTACCTTTCCAACAAGTATTAGAAGATCAACAAATTTTAGTTTAAATGTAGAAAGTTAAATGCTCAATTAAAAAATGGAATATTCCAAATTCATCAACTGCAATTTTAAATGTTCTAACTTGAGCAATATTTACTTTTTTTAAATCTTTACTTGAAAATTTAACTATTTTTTAAACTTTTTTTTTCGTTGAAAATTAATTTCTTTAAACTCACAATTGAAATATTCCATTTGTGTTTGAAAATTGATCTTTTTTAGTCGAAAATTCAACTATTTTGTTGCAAGTTCAAATTTCGTTCAAAAGTCATTTTTTCTTGGCGGAAAGTTGGTTAAAAGTTTTGGTTGAAAATATATTTATTTTTTTGAAAAGCTGTCTTTTGGGTTGAAAATTAAACTACTCTGTTAAAAATTCATTTTGTCACACTAAAAATTGCAATTTTTGATTGAAAATTATTTTTTGTATTGAAAGCTTGTATTTTTGAGTTAAAAATTCAAATATATTGTAGAAAGTTCTTTTTTTTTGCTCAAAAATTCAATAATTTGGTAGAGAATTTGTTTTTTCATCACAGAATTAGTTTCTTTTATGAAAATGTAGCAATTCCATTGAATTGATCTTTTTTATTTTGAAAATTCAAATATCCGGTTAAAAATTTATATAATTTGTAAAAAATTCGTCTTTCCGTCATTTTTCAATTAAAAATTCATCATTTCAGTTGAAGCTTCTTCTTTGTTTGTCAAAAACTAGGTTTTTTAACTAAAAATTTTAATTATTGGTTGAAAATTAACTTTTTAATTGAAAATTCATATTTTCGTGTTGAAAAATCAACTGCATTGTAGAAAATTCTTCTTTCAGGCCTCAACATTCAACAACTTGGGCGAAAATTCAGTTTTTTCAATTGAAAATTAATTTTTGGAAACGAAAATGTAACTATTCCATTTTTGGTTAAAAACTGATGTTTTTAAGTCAACAATTGAACTATTTTATTCAAAACTTATCTTATTTTTACTTTGGTTTTTCGGAAAAGAATGTTGTCGTGAGTTAGGATTTTTGGGATTTCCTATCTTTTTTGCGATTTTGGAATGTTATAAATACCATGAAAGTTTCGGTCGGGTCCCTGATGGATACTGCACTAATTGATTGCACTCTTAAAAAATGTTCCTTTAGCTTACCTTATTCTGATGTAACCACGCAGTCAATTCCTTCAAATTTTCCAGTTAATTACTGCAGTAATTAACTCGTGAATTTAGGGAAACCGTATTAGTCTATTAGAGGGAAACTATCGCGTCAGCCGGTCAGCCTCGCGTGATAAAAACCGCGTTAGTGGAAAAATTGCGCATATTAGTGCGCAGTCACTCTAACAGCAGCAAACGCTGCTCGCGACATTACCGACATATTCAAAATTTCGGGTTTTGTTACCTCGCTCGAATGTTAGAAAACCCTCGTGTCAGGGATAAATACACAATTAGTGATATTTCACATTTAAAAGTGCTTTTAACATTAGGCTGCTTTTTTACATTGGACTGTATTTTTACCATTCAACAAATAGGTTCAGCTGCGCCCTGAAGTGCGCATTGCACTTTTACCTCGTTGTGTAAAATCCCAACTCACGCGCCTACGATCTTACGTTTGCGAAGTAATTCTAACCTCTATACAACAGGGTTTTCGCATAGCAGTGTAAAATCGCGTAAATTATTTTTTTACAGTGTGTCATCCCCTGCGCGCACGTCGTGCTAGAAAACCTGCACGTGGTGCGACGCACGTGCGTCGCACTGTGCGCGCACTTTGCTATCTGGGTATATACCTTAACGCGTAAAATATAAAACGTGAAGTAAAAAAATACCGACATCCAACAGAGGGAATTCATAAAAAAAAATTCTAAAACTGTTTATAAAATTGTTACGGTAGGCGGGTAGCACGTAAAGAAATTTTAAAGGTTATATTTTGACATTTGATTTCATCGAAAGTGAGGTTATGACGTGCAGGGTTGCCTTAATGTCGGTTTTGTGGTAGTGCTACAGCAGGGCTCACAACTTTCAGCTGGTGCTGGCTGCCACGTTTTTTTCTGTCATTTTTTCTACGTTTTCCAGGAATTGAGCGTAGGGTTACGGTCACGGTGAACTAATAAGCCCAGCGTCCTTCACACCGGGCGGTCTGAATGTTTTTGCACTCAATTTCAAAATACATTTTATTCCAAATTTCTATTTAATTTTCAAATTTGTAAAATGAATCAATGTCTTCTGCAAATGAAACCTGAAATTAAAGTTTCAAAAAGGAGGTAAAGTTGGAAAAATTTTGAATTAGAACTCATGAAGAATAAAGAAAAACTACCAAAAATTTTTTATTCAGACAATTCCATTAGGGAGGACTTGAAATTGAATTCTAAATTATATATTGCAAAGGAAAAGCTCCTAAAATTATCAAAATCTACATGTTGATCAAATTAAAAAAATTATGATTTAACGTAAAAATTGATTATACAAAACTTTCGAAAATCAAAGAATAAATTCACCTTTATTTTCACCGTTCACAATGGAAAACTTTTCAATTATAAACCTTTGAAATTGTATTATTTTAAATCTAAAGAAATGTTTAAGATACAAAGTAATTTTAAATGGGAAATTTTGTATTAGAAAATTTTTCCAAACAGTTGGGCATTTAAAGCTCGGTGGAAAAAAAAACAATTTTTCTATTAAACAATTGAATAATTTCTTCAATTATTGATGCTTTGAATTTTAGAATTCTGAATTTTGATGGTAATCGCTAAATACTCCATTTTCCCCTATTATAACGGCAGTGTTGGGCGCGGTTAGAACTTGGATGGGTGACCGTTCGGGAATACTGCGTGCTGATGGCCCGTCGTGGATGTGGTGAGCCCACACTAGTAGTACTAGTAGTAAATAATCCACCTAGAAACACTACCCGAATCGGGTAGTGTCACACCTACCCCGAAAGGGAAATGGCTTGATGGTATAATGGTATAAGTTGAAACTTTGTGATTAAAATTAAAATGGTTGAATTTCAACAAGTTTATTGTACAATCGAAAAATTGTTAATTTCTGAACGATCAAGTTTACTTAAAGTAATATAAATTTTTAAGGGTTTCGGCACATTAAAGTTTTATGACCCCAATCTTATATAAAATCTTATAATCTTATATAAAATCAAAACAAGAATCTGAAAAAATTGTAACAATCACTTGTAGTATGCAGTTTAAGGATCTAAAATAACACTCACGTTTTCAATGTATGGAATTTCTTTTTTTTTCGATCCACTCTACTAAAAGTAAATATATGCATTACAGTTTACTGAAATATTTTCTGCAAAAACTTGATATTATCTTATAAAATAAAATAAAATTATTTGAAATTGTTCCCGCGCAATTGGACTTGTATTGAGCTAAATTGGGCTCAAAAATATTGTTCATTGGAATCCCTCTCTCGAATTTGAATTACAAAAAATTATAAATTTGAATTATATAAATAAACTGTAGTAACGTTAATTTTTTGTTGACATACGCAAAAGTATATAATTTTCATTCAAAACCCGACTGTTTACTTGGAAATCTAACTTCAAAATGCACTTGTCGCATTTTCTTATACATTATTGAAAGCAGATCATTTTTATTTACACAAAGGTATATAAAAGAAATCGAAGAGTAGGACATTTATATAAAAATAAGCTGTAGGGCATTTTTTACATAAAATTAATCATAAATACTTCACTTACTGCAAAGTAATAGTTAATCTAAGCTTCGTTGACAGTCAATCTTGTCATTTTAATAAATTCCTCTTCGTCACAATTTGCATAATACAAGAACAAAGTTTCGTAGGCACCAAACTGATCACGCATTTCTTTAGTGAGATGTGGTTTCAGTCACCAACGACGGAATGTTTCTCTTTGCGTGCAGTAATTAACATACTGTTTCATTATTTGTAAACACTGGTAAACAATTAATATCATCGGAAAATATTCCAACATTTTATTGTCAAAACTTCCACACTGTATGCACTACCACGAAAGCAACATTAAAGAGTAGATATACAGGGGGAGTTCTGGATCAATTAGTATTAGTGAGTATCTGTGTGTGTGTGTGTGTGTGTGTCGGTGTGTATCCGTGTGAGGCTGGCATGGACACCGTGCTACTTAGCTTCTACAACATTCTCGAGGGATCCTGGAGCTTCTGGAAAATTCTCGAAATTCATGATGACGTCACAGAATATTTCGCAATTGTCAGATCCGAATTAATGTAAACAGGTTCAAGAATGATCTATTGCTTCCTTATAGATGAAACAGTCATATTTAAGGCGCAAATATGCAAGTGTGTATGTATGTGAAATTTGATGTGACATCCTGTTTTCGTCCATATGAATTTGATTTATTCTCACGGATCAGGTTGCATCCGGTAGCTACTCCAGTTTTTGAGAATTGTACGAACGGAATTCATGAATATGAAACGCATTTTGAATTTTACGTAAAATAGCTTCAAGGTTACATTTTTTTCATTTGCCCTTAAAGTTACATCACAAAAACGTTTTCTGCTTAGGTATTAACCTTCATAATAATAATAATAATCCTCAGCTATATGAGGCGAGAGCTGCAGACAAATTTCCAGTGTATTACCAGATTCACCGTGCTAAGCTTCTCGAACATTCTCGAAGCTTATGATGACGTCACAGAATATCACACAATTGTACGAGCTGAATTCATGTCAAGAAACGTTCAAAGTTATTACGAGAAAAAAACAAGGCTGATTTATTGCTTTCTGGAAAGAATTTCTTTTGTCAACAACTTCCAAGGTTATTGTACTGATACATTAGATTTTGCGTTGCAAAAATATATATTCCGAACGTGTCGATTATAATGTAGAACGTTCTGGCCGAGAAGCTTCCAACCTGTAGTGGTTCATGTCCGTACTAAGCTTCTAGAACATTCTCGAAGCTCATGATGACGTCACAGAATATTGCGCAATTGTACGAGCCGAATTCATGTCAAGACACGTTCAAGGTTATTACGAGAAAAACAAGGATGATTTATTGCTTTCTGGAAAGAATTTTTGTCGTCAACAACTTCCAAGGTTATGGTATTGAAACATTAGATTTTGCGTTGCAAAATATATATTCCAAATGTGTCGATTATAATGTAGAACGTTCTGGCAATACGTGCAAGGTTATAACGAGAAAAAAGGATGATTTGTTGCTTCCTTACGGATAAAAAATTCCAGAATATTCTTGATGGTATCGTCAAAATATACTACGCAATTTCTGAAAATAATTTTTTTCGTCAGCAGCTTCAAGGGTATTGTACTGACGCATCACATTTTGCGTTGCAAAAATTAAATCACGAACGTGTCGATTACAGTGTAGAACGTTCTAGAACCTTGTTGCATCACATGATGCTGGGTTCTGTACCAAAAAGTAAGACGGAGTCTGGATGCGCATTATAATACGGATTATGGATCTTACTTTTGAGCCAATGTTATTTCTTATTCCAATTAAACAAAGATGATCATTCATTTAATATACAAATGATGCAGGTGTATAGGTGAAATTTGACATGGAGGGCTATGTATGACATCATCTTTTGTCTATATGAATTTGATTTATTGCTTTCATATAGATATTACTTTTAACTAAAAATTCCTGTCTTTCTTTATTCAGTGCACATTCATCTCATGAAGAACATTCTGCATTCTAGAAAACTTCTCAAACTTTAGGCTAAAGTGACAGATATATTATTAGAGAACATTTTACAGTTAAAGTGGCTCATGTCCGTGCTAAGTTTCTAGAATATTTTGATAATGCCATCCTGAATTTCTACCTTACCAGCATTGATACTGAGCCAAAATCTATGTATTTAGATGAAAGAGATCTTTCTTTAGGCTAAAGTGACACATATATTATTAGAGAACATTTTACAGTTAAAGTGGTTCATGTCCGTGCTAAGTTGCTAGAATATTTTGATAATGTCATCCTGAATTTCTACCTTTCCAGCATTGATACTGAACCAAAATCTATGTATTTAGATGCAAGAGATCTAATAAAAGAAGGCTACTGAGCCACTTTTACAAGAGGTTGATGCATCTCTACTTTACCGACATCAAGGCCATTTCACAGCTGTCACAAAATAATATTGCACAATGGTGAGTACCAAATTTGTCTAAAAATTTTTTCTACATGTTTCAAAAATATTCTACATGCAGTTAAATGATAATAATAATAATCTTATAATATAATGATAAAAATAATCATTATTATTATTATTTATTATGTCTTCGGTTTATTGGAAGAGCTTCTTCAATTGACACTACTGAAAGACAGTTGACTTAAAGCATTTATTAAAAGAACGGTGGTTCCTTCTAGAATGGCTTTCCATGAAAATTGTTTGATCAATGAAATAAAATTCATATTTAAGAAAAAAGTTGAGGATATGGAAGGAAGATTAATAGCAGAGATGGTGATACGTATATGTATATTGGAGAATTCTGTTTTATGACTGCAAATGCATATATTGCTTCTCACGAAAGAAAAAAGGAGAAAGAACTGATTTTTGAAATATTTTACTCTTATTATATACCACAGAAGATTATGAATCCACCCAAGACAAAGAAGCACCAAAATATGTGCTGGCACGAGTAAATTTGGAGGAGTAAGGTGAATCTTATAAGAATGTAAATGTTGATTACGTTACAATAGACACGAAGTTTTTCTTTTCAAACTAATATTTATCACATCATCTCAATGGTTTAAGCATGAACGCATATGGTTTAAATAAAGAAAAGAAAGGATAAATGACAATAATATGAGTGACGAAAAAGTTGTCAATGAAAATATCATCTATCATTTCACATGAAATATGAAAACTCTATTTCAGTAGGAGAATTAATTGCTTCAATTTTTATAAGTAGATTAGAAAGTAAGAAAAACATACATAAGAGTGATAAAGTTCTTATAGCTGTATTCAAGTGCGGGAAATATACATATATTCAATCCTAAGTACATAAAAGTGAGTAGTGAAATAAAACTCTTGTTATGGATTTTTTAGTTATTTTTTAATAACAATAATAATAATAATA
>CAKNXH010059315.1:109075-174426 GCA_932178445.1 Andricus quercusramuli | reverse complement strand
TTTCATGCCAACGTTTCGAAAACTTTGTCGTTTTCCTCTTCAGGACTCCAATAAAGATATGATAAAATTATGTGAAAAACATAATATTAGTTAGATTAGTAATGGTGTTAAAGCGATGTTGTTTGTCTGAGTAATATAAGTTTTTTAAAATTAAAAAATTAAAAATTAATTTTAAAAAACTTATATTACTCAGACAAACAACATCGCTTTAACACCATTACTAATCTAACTAAAATTTCTTATTCTTATTTACTTTCCCTCCTCGGGAGTAATTTTTTATTTAAACCGAAGATTACATTTTTTAACACAATCCACATGTTCCAATTTGTGGTGAGTGTATTTTTTAGATTCTCAATGTCCACATCTGTTTCCTCAAAACTGGATAACTTTCTGATCAAACTTCTGGCCATAATTTATTTATCTTAAAATGGTGATTTAGGTTTTACAGAATATTTTTTCGCTTTCCTGAAAAATTTCGATTTTGTTGGATATCATGTTCTGCACTAGTTCGCACTGGAATTTATGAAAATATGAGAATCACTGGATATAAGGACAACATTTTTATTATTTCCATACCACATGATAGAATATTTACTCAAAATTATAAAGTATGTTTCAGGGAGGTAAAAACATACACTTTTTTTAATTTTCTGTCGTTTTGGGTGGAAAACCTAAATGGTTCTTACCTAGTTGCAGGGTGGCTGCTAGACCAGGAAACCGGGAATATATTGAGACCGGGAAAACCCGAGAAATGACAGTGAATTTATTTTTTTACCGGGAATTTACAAATTTTTAGAAAAAGATCTATCCAAACTTTTGAAATATGGCAAGCTTCTAAAATCTTCTACTTTAAACCTTTTTAATTTTACTTCTTCATTTTAAAGCGTTCATTTTCAATTAAAAGAATTTTAACAAACAGTTTGGAAAACTTCACCAATTAAAAGTTAAAAGCGTTTAAAATTGAAATTTTGGGGTGAAAAAGGTTTAAGTTGATCAATTGCAAATATAAATTAATTACTGATTTTTAAAATCAAACAATTGATTTTACAAGACGATTCTAAATCTGTTCAAAATTAAACAATTTACAGAATTCAAAACGTAGAAAATTGAACTGTTTTAATTCGAAAGCATTAGTAGTTAAAATATTGTTTCTCTCTAAAATATTACATATTTAACACATTCAATTTTTATAAATTTAATTAAGAAAAATAACAATTTTTTCATATTTAACATTATTTGAATCTTTATATAAAATCAGTCACTATAAATAAAACATTCAAAAATAAATAATTTTCAACTGAATTGTTTCAAATAGAAAGCCTTGAATTACAGTTACAATTTTAATTGTTCTATTTTTAACATTGTTAATTTGTAAGTAGAATTATTGATTTTTTATTTATAAATAATAATTGAACAATTATTAATTATTGAACCTTCGATTAAGTTTAAGATATATTTAGAAATTTTTGACAAGATTCAACCTAATTTAAAACTTGAAAATATTTTTAAAAATTTTCAACAAAATGTAGATTTTTGAACATTTTTAAATAAAACTTCGAAACTTTTCAAGGATTTTGAAAGGTTTTAATATAATACAAACATTTTCTTAAGATTTCTGGGAATATTTTTAATATTTTGTTTGAAAATTTATTATAAGAGAGTACTTCAAAATATATCAAAACGAATTGTTGTGAATGAATAACAATTGAACCATTTTATTAACTCAAAAAAAGTTCGAGCAAGTTCAAGAGATATTTAAAAATGTTCAAAGGGTTAACAAATAATTGAAAAGTTGGAAAGATTTCAAAACATTTCAAACAAAATGTAGATTTTTTAATATTTCGAACAAGAAATTTTAAAGCTTTTTAAGCATTTTGAAAGGTTTGTAAAAAAATAAGATTTTATTCAGTTTCCTAGGAAAATTGAAAATGATTGTTTATTTAAAAAAATTAATTTAAAGAGAATATGTAAAAAATGCTTCAAGATTTTTAAAATTGCCAAAAAAGAATCTGCAAGATTTTAAAGCAATCTTTTTAATTTTGCGCGATTTTTTTTTAGAAATTTTAGAAAAACTATTAATTCTTCTAAAAAAAATAATTTGAAATTAGAAAAGATTCCAAATGTTTTTTGTAAATATATAGATTTTTTAATCTTATGAAATCAAATTTTGAAGCTTCTTAAGGATTTTGAAAGATTCCAAGTTGATAAAAAAATTTTCTTCAGATTCCTAGGAAAATCAAAAATTATTTTTAATAAAAAACAATTATTATAAGAAAATATTTGAAAATATTCCAAAACGAAATTGGATGTATAAATAACTATTGAACAATTGTTAAGGGAACGTCCATAAACTACGTAGCCTGTTTTTCTTTTGTTTATAACGTTGTGTCCTTCTTTTCGTCTTTATTTAAACAAAAGAAGAACAGGCTACGTGGTTTATGGACGCTCCCTAATTTGTAACGACTTCAAATTAAAATAATTTAATTTTTAATTTTAAAAATGTTCATTTAGAATAGAAATTTATAATCGTTCAATTTTTAATGTTTCTAATTTACAATTTCTTAAAATTGTATAATTTTGAAAATTTACAAATTTGTTGATTCATTCTTGAATTTAGAGCATTGAAAATGGTAGCGTGGATTTATATTTTTTGAAATCTTTGAATTGTACAATTTATGAAAGTAAAAAAAAAATTACAATGTAACGGCATTTAATTTAAAATTGTTCAAATGAAAAGTGTTAAAAGCTTCCATTTTATGCGTAAATTATTGAGCGTTTGAATTAGAAATTTGTTATGCCCTTATTAAAAAAGTTTAAGCGTCTGAAGTGTTCCACTTTGCGTGTTTTAATTTGCGATTCAGTTTTATAACGTCAAATAAAAAAAATGTAACTTGAAGAGTTTGAATCTTTTAATTTCAGTGACTGTGCAAATTTTTGTAAACCTGGAAAACAGAGAATTTTGTCATCAATTAAAACGACCACCCGGAGTCACAATTTTCGTAATTTTCAAATCTTTTTTTTTTCAAGTAAAAGGAGAAATTATTTTTACATATTATTCTTCATATGTATAAAGTGTCTTAAATCACTTGAAATAATTAAAAACAGAATTTCAAAACATTGATCCGTATCCAATTGTGCTTCTCATATCTTCCATTAAAGAACTGGTCTACTTCCTGCTTTAATTTTATTTTAGGGAAAGAAGCATGGATATACTTGTAAGTTTGCAATCCAATAGCTCAATCGCTTGGTGTGGAATTTCTGATACGATGATAGGTCCTCTTAAACCCGGAGATTCGGTTTACATTCCCTTATGCTTGATTCCCTTGGATTCTGGACTTATTGTAAGTGAAATTCCTGGTTAAGAAACATTTGCTCAATTTTAATATTATCTTAACCAGAAAATTATACAAAATATAATTCGAAAAAGGACTATCTGAGAAGATAAAACGTTGTTTTCAATTTTTTGTAGACTATTGCCGGATTGCAATTGATGGATACTTTCTTGAAGAGAGTATATGATTATGACGACTTAGCCCAGATCTTCGTTAACCAAATGTCTCTAAAAGAAGAGTTAAAACCAGAATGGAAATGAATCAACCCATTTATACAAATGTGAAAACTTTATTGTACATAGCCGCATTAGGATTTTGAAAACTATAAATATTACAGATAATATAACACTTTTTAAACACAAAAGTAGTGTTTTTATTTCTAGAAGTAAGCATCGAGTGTAGAGACTCTTTCAGTTTCAGGTTCGGCTCCAACTGCACAAGCAAGAAGTGTTTGGACATCTTGAGGTTCGTCGCCCCCAAATACATAACCACCTGCTTTATCCACTTCGTTTTTCACTTTTAAAAGCAGTGCTTTATTCTTGATGTCAAGAGGCTGGAAACGAACCAAACTGTACATTTCAACCACGTCTATTAAGGCGGCGTTGAGCTTTTTGTATCTGAAATAAGATTCACAATTTTATTGTTAAACAAGTTAAGATTTAAGAAAGTAACTTTAGAATAAATGACCATTTTCATTCATCTATAACACGCAACATTACAATTTAACAACAAAATTCTTGGAAAGTAAAAAAAAACAAGAATCTAACGATCAAATTTAGACAACACACTCTTAAATGTCTTTTAAAATTAAAAAAATAACATTGTTTTATTTTCATCGAATTAAGTTTTAAATTAAACACATAATTGGATATTTTTTCATTAAGGTAGTTGTGCCAGAAATCAGATCTCAGAAATAATAGTTTTTCTAGGATTTTAAGAATAAAAATAATATTACTGATGATGCCATTTCAAATAAAAAAAACGTTATTTATAATGAAAAAATATTTATTTGAACAATTACATTTACAGCTGAGTTTTTTTACTATCGCTTCTTACCCATTTTGAAAAATGGCTGAAATCGCTAAAAAAAATTTTAAGAGAAAATATTTTTAAACAAATAGCTATAAATACTTATTTTTCAAATTGGAAACGATAGAGCTATACGGAATATTTTCCCCGAAAAAATAAGCCACAATTTATTATAACTGAACCCTTTTTAAAAAATTGGTAAGAAGCGGCAGTAAGAAAAAATTTAATTGCAAAAACTATTATTAAAAATAATTATTTTTTGTACATTTTGAACTTTTTTTATAAAAAGTAATATTTTTTCTTTCATGAAACATGACTGATAATATACGGTATCTAGCGATTCTTAGGGGGAAAATTCAAGGTGTTATCCAGGTCAATAAATCAAGCTTTTTCAGGTTTCCTTTTTTGTAAATGGAATAGTGAAATAACCGTTTGCTATACATGTAAAAAATGAGCTATTTCATTTTTTACCAACAATTTCTGCAATATTACACATTATTAAATGCTTCAGTAATTTATATTTATTAGGTAACTATTGACTTTTTAGAAATATAAAAAACTATACTTTATAGATTTTTTTAGAATTCGGTAATATTCTCCAAATTGTCAGTTAACCACAACTGATGATATTGAACTTCAAAATAAAATGTGCAAATCACTAACAAATTTTATGTAATTATTTTGAAATATTTTTAAATCTTTTGAAATGTTTGAAATCATTGTGAAATTTTCAAAATCCTTGAAATATTTTGAAACCTGAAATCTTTCGGAACTCTTTTTAAATCGTTTTTAATCTTTTTAAATCGTCTGAATTCTGTTTAAAACTTTTGAAACCTTTTGAAATCGTTTGAAATCTTTGAAATATGATGTGCAACGACTTTGTAGAATCTTAGAAATCTTTGTGAGATTTTTGAAACCTTTGTGAAATCTTTTGTAATCTTTGAAATCCTTGAAATCGTACATTTTTTTCAATTATTCTCAAATCTTTTTGAAATCGTTTGAAATCTTTGAAATATGATGTGCAACGACTTTGTGGAATCTTTGTGAGATCTTTGAAACCTTTGTGAAATCTATTGTAATCTTTGAAATCCTTGAAATCGTTGTAAATTTTTTTTAATTCTCAAATCTTTTGAAACTTTTTGAAACCGTTTAAAATCCTTGAAATACTTTTAAATCTGTGAAATGTTTGGAATCTTTAAAATCTGATGTACACGCCTTTAGGAAATCTTTTGAATCTTTAAAACCTTTTGAAATATTTTAAATATTTTAAAATCTTTTGAAATTTTCTGAAACATTTTGAAATCTTTTTAAATCGTTTCAAACCATTTGAAATCTTTGTGCAATCTTGGAAATCTTCTGAAATTTTTTTAAATCTTTAAAATCTTTTAAAGTATTTGAAATCTTTTGAAATCATTTGAAATCTTTGGAATCTTTGAAGTCTGATGTACAACTTTTTTTGTGAAATATTTGAGATCTTTTTTAATCTATCAAATATTTATGAAATCTTTGAAGTCTTCTGAAATCAATTTAACACTTGCGGGTTTTTTTTCAGGACCCTATAAAACAAACTTATGGGGATGATATTTAAAAAGTGATTATTCATTTGTATTCTATAGCTAATTGTGAAGAGAAATGTTAAGTTTCAATTCGATTCACCTAATATTGACGATTTTGAATAAAATTCTCAAAAACGTCTTTTTATTCTTATAGGAAATACGTTTAAAACTTCATGGGGCTTGCGGACCTCCAAATATTAATTTTTTAACGCATTTCTTTTTTTGCGGTTTCGAACAACTTTTGAATTTGTTGGAAATCTTCATATTATTTTGATATCTTGAAATCTGATGTGCACTCAAAAGTGGAGTAGTTAACCGCTCGAAAGTTCTTATCCTCAAACTAAATTAACATCGACATTTCAACTAAAAAGTTTTATAATTTGTAAGTTGAATATTACAAAAATGAATACTTAAACATTTTTTGCCACATTTTAAATATGAAAATACTAAAAGATTATAAGAAATACTGAAAGGCTAAATAATTTAAATTACTCTACAGATTTCAATAAAATAAATGTTTTATAAGTAAGGAATAAAAAAATCAAATTGAAGGTTCTCATGAAAAATTCAAGGAGATTTCCAGGGTTTCATGGTTAAAAAAATGCATAGTGAATTCCAGGTTTTCTAGGTCACTAGACACCTTGAATAATATAATTTCAATTCTTAAAAGTCTCGAAAACTTTTTATTTCAGAGGCCTGATTTTTGGCACGACGACCTCAAATTAAATTATAGTTAAATTTCTACGTACTTTGCGGTGAAAGGATCCTCATCCAATTTGTCTAGAAGAAATTTTAGATCTAGAACTTCTGTATAAAAGTCGATATTGAAATCTAGTTGATCACTAAATCGTTTCATCTCGTCCAACTTTGTCATTATGTTTACGTGTGGCAATCCCAAATTCAACATTGTACTTGTGCAAACCATTAAGGATGATAAATATTTTCCTACACATCAGTAATTATTAACTATTTTACCATTACTACTATTATTTTAGTGAGACATAATCATGATTGGAAGGAAAACTTTATAAGCAAACTTACCAGGATCACTGCAATGGTGAGAATCGATTAAATTAACACTGCACAATCTTAATAAGTTTTCGGTCAATTTCGCTGTTATTCCATTCATTGATTCATGGTGTGTGTACAATTCAACCTGTCGAAAATAAATAAAAAAAACTTTAAGAAATCTAAACCTAAAACTTTGGATAATTATTGCTCTCGGTAGGGTTAAAGAATAATTAAGGACGCACCTGACCAGGACAATCGAATAAAAAATAATGGTCTTTTAAATTAAGAACTTTCTTAATTAACCAGTCAATGTTTGCTTCCAAAAATTCCATACAATAAACTAGAGCACCATTCGGTCCAAGTTTAAAAGTTGACATGACTTCATCGTGTTTAATTAATTCTGTAATATCTATTTGCGGAGTGTATTCCATATTTTCATTTGCTGGATCTGTTCAAGGAATTTAAAAAGTAATGGTTTAATTTTGGAAGAACTATAAAGGTAAATTATAATTGATTAAAAAATGAGTAATTACCGATGTTAACTATAGCAACTTTTCTACCGAGGGATTCAAGAAACTTCCCCATTCCATTACAATAGGTCGTTTTTCCGCTTCCCGGTGGACCAATCACCAGCTGGCCATATACAAGACTCATTTTCTTATTCTTTTATTTTCACCAACTCCTGATATTGTTTATAGCCGAAACTATGCTTTTCACAGTTTGTGGATTATAATCTTTCAGGCAAATGGAAAGAAGTAGAGAACGATCTATATTAATTTGTTCAGCTATGAATCTCGCTGCTGCGTGTATTTCTGGCTCATCTTTTCCAAACAAAGTTCTGAAAATATTATTCGTGACAATGCTAATTCTATTTGAAAACTCTATTATATTATTATTTTTTTTTAATTAGGAAGTAGATTGGCTGACCTTGTACTATACACGTCACTGCTGAATTCTTTCAGGGGGGATTCCCTTTCAACTGTGATCATAGATCCGAACTTCTTGAATTGACTAACGATTAGGAATATGCGATTGCTAAAAAAATAGGGTATTTGATTTTCACTGCTTGGTTTTTCGGTCCAGTCATTATACATAACTTTTTATGTACTAATTGAAGCATTGTGTTAACAAGGGCCTGCCCAATTAAATTTAGATTTCAAAAAATTCAAAATCAGTGAATTCGCATAATTTGAAATTAACAATCATATATATAATTTCAAATAAAACTAATAAACTCTTAGATATCGTATTTGCGGAATTTTCAGTTTGATTGGACTTAAATGTGTCCAAACTTTTTCATAGAGGAAAAAAGCGGTCTGACTGACTTTCCTACTAAGATTCCTTCTCCACAATGCATATTCTATTTGTATTTTTGTCGAATTAAACACAGTTACCTGTTTGTCTTTATTTCTTAATAATTTTTCTGTACACACTGTTAAATTTATTTTTATTATTTAGTTACATTTACGAAGTTTTTAGTAAGAGTTAAATTTTAACCCCTGATACCAAATAAAAATGTCAACTAACTATTTATTTTCAGGTATATTTGCTTTTAAGTTGATATAAACATAAGTTTCCTAAGATTATTGATAAAATTCAAAAAGATTTTTGAAAATGTCAGATATTTCAAATCCAAATTTCAACAAAAAACTTAATCTTCAACCAAATAGTTAAATTTCCAATAAAAAAAGATGGATTCGCAACGAAAAATATAATAATTGATATTTCAAACCAAAAATAAATGTTTTGCCAAAAGAAACGCATTTTCTAAAAAACAGTTTATTTTTTAACCCGAAAATATGAATTTTCAACAAAAAAATTCATTTTAAACCAAATAGTTTAATTTTCAACTAGATACATCAAATCTCTACCAAGATAAATTTTCTACCAAAGAATATTCAACTAAAACGATAAAACTTCAACAAAAAAAAATGACTTTTTAACAAATTAGTTCAGCTTTTAACCAAAAAAGATGAATTCTCAACGAAAAATAGAATAGTAGATATTTCAATGCAAAAAGATTTTTATTTTAAACCAAAGACAGTTGAATTCATAAAAAATGAATGCTCAACAAGACAGTTTAATCCTGAACCAAAAATATGAGTTTTCAATAAACGAATTTTCACCAAAGTAGTGGCATTTTCAACCAAACAGATAAGTTTTCAACTGAAAGGATGAATCTTCAAACAAAACAAAAGTAAATTTCTAAGAAAGTAGTTTAACTTTTAACAAGAACTTAAATTTTCAACCAAACAAGGAGAAATCTTAACGGAAAGTAGCATATTTGATATTAAAAGTGAAAAGGATTTTTATTTAGAAAAAATGTTTTAGACAAATTATAATTTTTAAAACAAAATAAACATGATGAAAAACTGTTTATTTTTTAAGTTTCTATATTTATTTGCTTTGAGGTTCTATAAATATAATTTTCCAAGGTTTCTAGAGAAAGGTAAAACAGATTTCTGAAGAATTCAGAAATGTCGAAAAAGTATCTAGAAAATGTCTGAGCATTTTTTTTCATAGGATTTTACATAATTTCCGGGAAATTTTGAGTCAGATCAATGGAATTTATAACTTTTTGATGTTTGGAAACAATTTGAAGAATGTTTTATAAATTTTCGGAAATCTTTCAAAATTTTAAACCATTTTTAACCTTTTAAAAATTTATAAAATTCCTAAATATCTTTTAAATGACTCCAATTATTCCTAAAATTGTCTTCAAATCTTCCAGATTCGTTTTTGACAATTTCTGAAATCTTGTAATGTTTTAAAATATTTTTAAATATTCTCTTAAAATCAATGTTCAAAATAAAGAATTACATTAAATATTTCCTGGAATGTTAAGAAAAAATTTTTATTATCTTGAAACCTTTGAAAAACCTTTCTTTAAAAAACTTCAAAATTTTATTTCGAAATCTTCAAAAATATACATTTTGTTTCAAGTTTTCGGAAATCTGTTCAAATTTTTAATTAATTTTGAAAATGTTTAAAAAGTTCTAAATATCTTTTGAAATGATTCGAACTTTTCCTACGATTTTGAAAAAACTCTGCAAAATTCTGCAAGATTTAGTTCAAATCTTTCAGATTCTTTTTTGACTTTGCAAATCTTTTTAAATATCTTCTTAAAATAAATTTTGCAACGTGAAAAATCATAAAAAAATTTCTCTGAAATCTTAGAAATGTCTCAACCTCTCAAAATTCTTAAAAAGCTTCTAAATTTTTGTTCGGAATCTTAAAAAAATCGATTTTTTCTTCTAAATTTGTTGAAATCTTTTTCAGTTTACAATTATTTTTGTATTTTTTTCAAATTTTCTAAATATCTTTTGAACTTATTTGAATTTTTTCTAAAATTTTATAATCTTGCAAAATTGGAAAAATGTTGCCGATCAACCGATGGAGTGTACACTGACTTCAAGCGATTTCAGTGACTTCAAGTTACTTCACGCTAGTGACTTCAGCAGAGGTGTACACCTGACTTCACGAGTTGTTAACACCTCGACATTTTATTATCTCAAAAACTTTTAAAATCCTTAAAAAGATTCAAAATTTTATTTTAAAATCTTGAAAAATCTACATCTTGTTTAAAATTATTTTTTGATATTTTCAAAACTTCTAAAACTTTGAAATGTTTTTTTAAATAATTCAAAGTTTTACTAAAATGACTTAAAACCCTACAAAAGTAAAAAAAATTGTTTTAAAATTTTGCAGAATATTTTTCAACATATTTTGAAATTAGTAACAAAATGTTAAGAACAGAATTATTCCCCAATGTTAAAAAACATTTTAAATTAAAATTATCTCTTCTAGCAATAATGTTTACAAACATTCAGAAATAAATGAAGGTTAATTGCTTGGAAATGATTATTTACTAAACTGGTATGGTGCCCAAAACTTGCGTACAGAATTGTTGCCTTTATTATTAAAGAATCATTTGCAATCTAAATTTTGTCCTTTAGAATTAAAATTTCGATTTACAAAATTCCATAAAATTCCAAAGAACAAACTGGAAACAACCACGGTCAACAAACTCTTTAATGAATTGTAAGATAATTTAGATACTACATATTAATACACTTTTTATTACAGAATTCAGTAGACGACATGTAATAGACCTTTTGTATGTATTTAGTTTCATTTTGGCCAAAACATTACTTGAGTCCCTTTTCGACAAACGGCTTCAATTACAATTACAATTATTATAAAAAGTACACTCGAAACTTCAAAATGACGAAAAAACAATTTAAATTTAGAGGGCTTAACTTAATTAATAGATCTTTTTTATAATTACCTATAAACTTTGAAACAGATGTCCGTGTGATTGCCATTAATCAAAATTCCACATGAATGGTCATGCATTTTTTATTATCATTATTTTCCTTTCTAACTATTTCACAGACCACCTGTTAATTATTTAAAAAAAATGAATAAAACTAATACTAAAAAAACATACAGATTATCAAATAATGTAAAGCTAGGTATATTTTTGAGAAAAATAATAGAAGTATGGCATGGTAATTGTAACAAAAATTGAATTTGCATTTCAAAAACTTTTGATGCACAGAATAAAAAATCATTTGACAAACCTGAACATGTATGACTTCTTGTACAGTTTTTTTAATTGAGAAAAAACCTCTTTTCACTAGATTTCATTAATAAACCGCCTTTATTGTAAGACTTTCTGATAGCAATTGACATTAGCAAAAGTTATTGCTATCAAAACGACGGAACAGATTTTCAAGTTTGAGGTTAGAAACGCATGATGACGTTTTTGTATCGTTTTTATATACTTTGTCATGCGCATAAAAATGATTCTGTTTATTTCTTTTTCATCATTTGAGGGGGAAAAAGACAGAGATATTCACTCATAATATTCCTTTTATCTACGATTCGTGCTTTTATCGAATATCAGTTAAGGCCTTAAGGGATTTTCAAACCTTTGCTATTTTTTCATTTTTTAAATTAAATATTACTTCATTGGCATAAAATAATGTCGGTTCTTTTATAATAAACTGTATAATCTTATCAGTTGGTAATATAATTATAAACTTAACCGATCCCAACACTACTTTCCTCCTAATTTTCAAAAATCTTTACAAAATTAGAATTTTGTGGTTAGGATTCTCGTCGAACAGCAACAGCGCAGCGAACAGTTCAAAATGGCGTCTGAAAAATTTAGCGAGAACTTTTGTGTTCCGTCCGAAATTCGGTGATTGTACATCGTCGCGTTCTTATTAAATAGTTGATTAGGATTATTTACGTAGGGGAATAAAACGTGGATTGAAAGCATTATAAAGATTGCGAAAATGGCGATGTTTAACAAGCCTAAACGCAATATTCGTCGACGACATTTCAACGATGATGACGAAGATAATGAGAACAGAATGGAGTCTGAAGATGCTAATCCTGTCAAAATTAAACCAAAGAAGAAGGACAAACCTAAACAGCTCCTTAGCTTCGGAGAGGAGCTCGAAGAAGGTAAGGGTCTTTAAAAAATAATTCAGCCTTAACTTACGGTTGAAGAACGCATAGATGAATGTTTTCAGAGTGTCCTATCCCAAGTCGATGACCTTGTGTCCTTTATTAATCTATATCTATATATATTAAATAATTGATTAAGGTACTTCTTTTTGATGTAGTGATTGCTTTTTTTTTTGTAATTCACCTTTATTGGTTGCTAATCACTATAGCACAGAATCTTTAAATGCACGAATTTGTTCAAATTTTTCAAGTTTTTTATGTCTGTTTTCCTTTCAGATTTGTAGAGAATTTTTTAAGAGTGTATAATCATTCGCTGATAATTTTGCAAGTTGATTTTATGAATGTAATTGATGTTCTATGATGATAGAATATTCTTAATCGAGGGAGGCCACTGGACCAGAAAACCAATAACTTTTTGAGACCTGTCGAGGGGTTCACAACTCGGTGACTTGATGTGAATTCAAGTGAATTCAGCGAAAGTGTACACCTGACTTCACGAGTTGTTAACCCCTCGAGACCGGGAACAGGAAATGATTGAATGTATTTTTTACATGGATACTGAAAAGTGCAATTTGGTATCGCATGTAATTATTCATTTTAGATTTAGTTTCATTTGAAAATTGCATAATTTCCACACTCCTAATTGTGCAGTTTTAAAATCATTGTCTTTGAAATGTTGACTTTTAAAGTCTGAATTTGAACATTAATTTTAAAAGCGTTCAACTTTGAAACTTTCAATCTTTAGTAATTATTTTAAACTACATTCATTTGCAATTATTCGTAATCGCCTTCAATTTTTTTATATTCCTATTTTTTTAATTGGCAGGAGTGGAGCTTTTAACCTTATCAATTTATTATATAAAAAAGACAGAATTATTTAAAATATTATAATAGTTGTATGACTACGCTTTTTAAATCTTTCAAACTTATATAGTTACAATTTTTTAATCTTGGTGATCAACTTTCAGCTTGAAACTTTCAGTATTAAATTATTGCAAACTGGAATCCTATAAAATTCAATTAGTTTAAATTAAAAGCATTTAAAATAGAACAGTCCTACTTCGAAACATTTACAAGTATTTGGTTTCATTTTCAGATCGCAAAATTGTATCGTTTAAAAAGTAATTAGATTTTGTAGTTGAAGAAATAAGTAAAACCATTGCTTGGTTAAATTATTAATTTTTAGCTGGAATTCCACAATTGCTTGAATAAACATTTGAAATTGAATAATTTTAAATTAAAAACTTTAAAAAAATTTTAAAAATCCCAATTCAAAGCCTTCTATATTCAACAACCTGTAAATGAGGAATACTTAAAATTGTAGACTTTCCTAAAATTCTTTGAATTCTCTGAATTCCGTGAAATACCTTGCTCGGAAATCTCTGAATTTCTGTATTCTTTAAATATTCCGAATTCTCTGGATTCCTCGAATTCCCAAAATGCTCTGAAATACCTGAAATTCTCCGAATTGTCTGAAATCTTTTATATCCTGAATTCCCTCTATATCCAGAATTCTCTGAATTCCTTGAACTCTGTGAAATGCTTTGAATCTACTGAATCACTCGAATATTATAAATTCCTTGAATTCCTTTAATTCAGAATATTTAAGAAATTCAGGAAACTCCTTAAATTCTCTAAATGTGGCGAATTCCTTAAATATTCTGAATTATTTTAAATCCCTACATTCCTTATATTAACCTGAATTCCTTAAATATTTACAATTCCCTTAATTCTGTGAGATCCCTGAATTCATTCTATTATTCTGAATTCTCTGAATTAGTTTGAAGTGCTTGGAGTTTCGAGAATTATCAGAATTCAGGAAATTCCACGAATTCAAGGAATTACAAGATTTTAAGTAACTCAGATGACTGAGAGAATTCCAAGGATTTCAAAATAATGCAAGGAATTAAGGGAATTTATACGAATTCAAGAAATGCGGATGATTCAGAGAATGTAGAGGAATTCAGATTTCAAGGAATCTAAAAGAATTCAAAAGAACACATCGAAATTAAATAATGAAGAAGAATTCAATTTTAAAATTTCGAGAAGCATTAAAAACTGAATATTTTTGAGGTAGCTTTCCAATTTTCCAAGCCTCGTTTCACATTAACCTGTTAAAAAAATAAAAATAAAATTGTATGAAAAATAAAACCATCCCTATTGCATTTTTTTAAGCGATTGAACTGTAAATTTAAAAATGGGAATCATAATAATCCTGTTTTATATTTCTATATTATTAATTGGCAACATAGTATTTTCTTCGAACTTTAGCGCGCACATAAGACTGCTAGTGGCTGTTTTTATAGTCCGTTTGTATGTATTTAGAATACATGTTAAATTAAATTATTTGTATTTACAGCCGATGATGGGGAAGTTTTTAAAGTGAAGAAATCGTCCAGAAGCAAAAAACTGATGAAACAACTAGATCACGAAAGAAAAAAAAAGAAAGGTGAAGAGAAAATGCAAGTGGACTCTGAATCAGCGAACATGTCTGTTAAGCAGGAAAAAGATTTAGAAATAAAGACAGATGATCTAGTAGTAAGCTATCTCTATGATGTTTTATTAGTATTAATATCTCTGCTATTAAGTTCTAGTTACCAGCTTCGAACTCTTGATATACTTCCTAACTATATGGCTTTGGCTACGCATTATTTTTTTAGCATATATTATAGTTTATGGTCCGAAAAGTATTGAAAAACCCTCACGAAAATCTCCAATTTGGAAAAAAGCGAACTCCGTCCAAACTTATTAAATTATTTCTCATGTATTTACTCAATTCTTATTTAATTTTTTACCAAAGGATATTTCTAGGTAGTCAAGGCTTCACAACAGGAATCCTTCCTTTATAATTTTGTTTCTTAAATCTAGGAAACTTTTCAACTTTATCGTAATCATGCTTTCTCTAGAATTCAACCCGGATATGAAAATACTTCATTGCATTATTTATCATGCACCTTGTTTTGTTTCAAGCAAATTAGAGCTACAGAACAAATTTTAGTACTTCGCTTTTTGATAAATGACAACACTGTATTAACGAATGTTAACAGACAATAGAGTATATTTATTTTCCAAGAGATCTTTCTTAATCTATTAGGTTTTCTAAATCTAATTGTAATTGTTTTTTTAATAATATACTTACACTTTCCTATGTTTTACTAGGTGAAAATAAAGAACACAGGACCCCTTATTTTAAATGGAAGGGCTGCAATGGCTGCAGGAAGGGATGACTACTCCTCTAATGAGGAGGGTGAGGACGATTTTCAGGGGCATAAATTTCAGAGGCACCGCGAAGACCGGGCAGATACAATGAAAATGTTTTTAGAGAGTAAGTTATTGGTTTTACGAAATAAGTTATTTTAAATTATTCTAACTAAATACTTCTTTATTAATAATGTATCAATTATTATTTACTTTTCAGGTGGATGTATACCTGACCCTGCAATGATTCATGCGGCAAGAAAACAAAGGCAAAAGGCTCGTGAATTAGGAAATGACTATATTCCTATCCAGGAAAAGAGGTATCAAATTTGCCAGTTTATTTCATAGAATTTTATTCAGTTCACCCTGAAAGAGATATTAATTCTGGGGTATTTTATTACAGTGAAGCAAAAGGAAAATCGAGGTTAATCAGAGAAGAGGATCACGATAGGAGCGATGATGATTCTCAAGATAGGCTTGATATGTTGGTCAGCACGGAAGCGCGTGATAAAGAGAAAAGGAGAGAAGCAATCTTTGCTTCACAAGTTACAAAAAATTGTAAGTGGATTCTTCTGTATTCAGAGTAAATGGAAACACATTTTTTCGAAAACCTCAATAAGTAATCACGATTTTCCCCAAGGTTTTGATAGATTACCATCCATTTTTATTTGCAGTTTCAGATGATGAGGAAAGCGAACATGGTAACGGTGAAGAAGAATGGGAGGCTCAACAGTTTAGAAAGGGCGTTACTGGAGCTCAGGTATGTTTTAATTGAAATTGTATTAAAAATTTGTCTGCTGAGATAATAAGTAACAGAATGGTCGTAGGTCAGGTAAAACCTGGAAATCAGGGAAAAGTATGGGAATTTTGTTGGTCAGGGATTTTTGTAGATTTCGAGAATTTCTGTAAGAAGCATTTTCAATAACTGTCAAGAATAAAGTGACACAGTCACTTTTAGAAATTTGCAAGGTTTTAAATGGTATTAAGGATGTTAAAAAATTGCACTGGGTTTTAAATAATTTCTAGAAATTCGGAAGATATAAAATGGTTTTATAGGACCTGTAAGTTTTTGGGATATTTTATAAGATTTCAAGGGATTTTATCATATTTCCAAGGATTTCAATGATTTTATGGAATTTTAAAAGCTCTCAAGGTTTTTTAATCAGTATTCCAGGATTTCAGAAAATATCAAATTTCATGTGATTTCATGGGATTTTATAATATTTTAATGGATTTCAAGTATTTGAAGATACTGCCAAAGGTTTTTAATATTTTGGCATATTTTAAAAGATTCCAAGGTATTCTCAATTGATTTGAATAATGTCAAGGGATTTCAAAGAATTGTAAAGCTTTTAGGGGTTTTTCTTTAAATTGTAATGAATTTTCAAGAGCTATACAAATTTTCAAGGGATTTAAAAAGATTTTAAAGGATTTGAAATATCTTATGATATTTTTAATAGATTTCAATAATTTTAAGTGATTTCAAAATATTTCAAAATTCCAAAGAATTTTCAAACGCTTTTAAAAGTTTCAACGAATTTCAAAGGATTTTAAAGAACTTAAAATATTAAGATCATTTAAAAAGAAACTAAGGAATTGTTAACTGATTTCACTGATTCCAAATATTTTAATGATTTTATGGGATTCAAACAAATTTTCTTGTGATTGTAAAGAATTTCCTGAAATTTCGGAGAGGAAGATTTTTACAGGACGTGTAAGATTTGAAGATATTTTGAAAGATTCCATGAGATTTTATAGGTTTTCCGAGGATGTCATGATTTTAAGGGATTTTAATCAATTTTCCAAGATTTTAGGAAATGTCAGATTTCATAGAATTTCACGGAATTTATAATATTTTAATGGACTTCAATGAATTCATTCACAAGAAGTGAGGGATTTCGAAGGGGTTTTAATGATTTGAATAAATTTCAAAATATTGTTTGCAATTCATTTGTATTCATTTGAAATTTAATCTGAATTCTTATTAATTTATTCAGAATTCTTTTAAATTCTTTTGAATTCTTCGGAATTTTATCAGTTCACTTAAATTCTTATAAATGTACAGAATTCAATGGATTTTTAACAAGTTTTTGTTTAATTCATCTGAAAGTCTCTCTAACTCACCTTGAGTTGTTAGGCATTTCATTAAATTCTTTTGAATTCCCTTGGATTTTTCTAAACTCATTGCAAACTTACTAAATTCAATGCATTTTTTTATATTTTTGAATCATTTTCAATTTTTTCGAATTTTTTTAATTCACCTTTAATTTTTATGAATTTCATCGAATTCTCATTTCCCTTAAATTCCTCTAAATGCACTAAAAATTGCTGAAATCACTGGGGTTTTTCTAATTCATTTCAATTCTTTTTTTAACTTGAATTTTTTTCATGTCTCATGAATCGGATTCTTTTGAATTCATTTTCAGTTCCAAAGAACATTAATTATATTATTAATACACATTAATTACTTTTTGGGTTAGAAATTAGTCACTTTTGGTAACTTTCTCACATTTTTCAAGTTAGTTAGGTTGTGGCAGCCCTGATCATGATAAATTAAAAATGTAAATTTAAAATTGTTTTATTCCGCTTATAAAAGAGTTTATATTAAAAATGTTAAAACACAAGTTTTTTTCTTTAAATGTGAATGGTCAGGGCAAATGAAAAATTAGTCAGGGAATGTTTTAAATTAAGTTTTGCTGCTACCCTGAAGTAAATCATCTAGGTTGACAAAATGATCTAGGTTTTTCATATATTATTTTACTTCAATTCGCAGATCGCAGCAGTTCAACAAGAATCTCTAATGCAACAACAGTATAATATGGGAATGGCCGTCAATCCAATGATGGCACCAGGCATGCCGATCGAAATGATAATGATGCCAGCACCTCCACCTCCGCCGTCAATTCATCCACCCGATCCCACCAAAGTCGTCCCCATCGCCCCGAAAGAAGTTTTAAATAAAATGCGGGAAAGGTTGTATCATTTAAATATCTTATCTCTAATATCTTTCAGGGCTCGGAATCTCGGACTCACGCTACTATTGACACAATCTGGCACTTTTTTTTTAGCGATACTACTATTTTGGCACAGTTATGACAAAAATGCCACTATTTTTTCACTTTCTATTCTAAAATGTTTTCGAACATCTTCACTGATTGGCAAAAATACCTTATCTACCATCTCAAGTACAAAAATATATACGGGAAAAGTCCTAAAGTATAATATCAGGGTGGCCGCTGGACCGGGAAACCGGGAATTCTTTGGGACCGGGAAATGACCGGGAATTTTTAGGGTGACCGGGAATTTTTTAAGTTTTCAACGAAATTCGGTTTTGGGCTTGAAGGTCATCGATCAAGAGATCAAAAAACTGTTTCACTAAATGTAAAAGCATTTGCTACTACGAAATATTTCAAATATGTTTTGTATTAAATCAAAACCCTGTGATATCGTTTCGTTTACAAAACGAATTCCTGTTGTAAAGTTATATTTTAGTCACTAGGTGGGTTAGTTCAACATTCAATATTTCTGCTAGTTAAAACACCGATGATTTTTTTCAATTCGTGCTGAAATTTCATGATATTATAATGGTACTTCTAGAAACACGTAAACGCTCTCTCTAAAAGCAATAGTTACTAGGGGTTATATTTAAGTAAAAAAAGTATTTCTAACCTTAAGTTAGGGTAAAAATCGCTTTCTTTGTACCGAATCGGTCAGTATTATGTATATGAACAAAGTTTGTGTTATCTTCAACATAAATTAAAGTTGATATTTTCAGAATATTAAACAAACAGATGTTTTGAAACGCTTAAAAGCATGACCGGGAAAATTTTTTGATGACCGGGAAAGGACCGGGAATTTTTTTACCGAAAAAAGCGGCCACCCTGAATATGTAGAAAAAGTAATTTAAAATATTTGTAATTCATCTATTCTTTGTTTCCTAAGCATCGGATTGTATGACATTTTCGACTTTTTGAAAAAAACTTTCATAATTGTACCATTTTAATTGTTAGCACTTATTGATTGAACATTTTAAAGCCGAAAACGTCCAAAATGAAATAATTGCAAATTCGATTATTAAAAAGTGAACAAAATTGATTTTCATTCGTACTATTTCGAAGTATAATATCCAAATGAAAGCCTTAATTTTCGATATATTTTAAATTGAACGTCGTTCAAAAATCAATTATATTTCGAATTGTATATAAGAAGTAAAAAAGTTTGAAATTTAACCATTTTTAAACGTAATTGAAATTCTTGGAAATAAAAAAAAACAAGAATCGAACGTTCAAATCTAAACAAATAATCTGTAATGTCTCCAGTAAAATTAAAAATAAGAGGAAAGAAAAAGAAGGCAACCTCCAAATCCATTGAAAAGAGTGTTGATTCAACACCGAAATGTTAGATTTTTTGTAAATGGTTTTTGATTTTAATAACAAAAATAAATAAAAGAAAGACAAGAAAAAAAAGAAGGAAGGGGACTTGGAGTTTCCCTTCTTCCTTCCTCTTTATTTATATATTTGCAAATTTTTATGAAGACGTCCTTGAGTGCGTTATCAAAATTCGATCGTTAGCTTTTGATTTTTTTAGTTTCCAAGAATTTCGTAGTTCAATTTGAATCTTGGGCGTGAATAATGAGGACGTTAGATGAAATAATCTTGAATTTTGTGATGAAGCCATACAAATTTGCATAGTTGTCTGTATGGATTTGATTTAGAATTGTAACCACTTTCGCTCTGCATTCAGGGGCTATATAATCACAATTTGTTATGAACTACTTTAAATCGGTTCCACATAGGCCCCACAACTCTAATGCGAAGTTCCATACTATCATCACAAAATGCAAGGTCGAGGTCATTTTTGCGGCTTAACGTCCAGACTGCAAGGAGGAATTTAAAGTTTGATTTACTCTGAATTTAATGTCGTAAATTTTTATTTAAAATTAGTAAGTTCTAAATTTGAAAATATTTTTATGCGAATGGCTTCAAGAATAAGCAATACTAAGTAAAAGCATTAATCTTTTAATAATATAAGTAATTTCAAAGTTTTCAGTTTTCAAAATAGTTCTAATCAGAAAAGATTCAAATTTGGAAATAAATGAAGTTGACATTAAACGTAACAGAAAATTTTAATTTTCCTACTATGCGAGCAGTTAAATTTGCAAAAAAAAAACAGAACTAAAAGAAGAAGAAAACAATCAAAGTATGCCGAAATTTCTGAGATTCAAAAACACTTCAAAATTAAATTTGTCGTTTTTGAAGTAAATTTATTCTCTTTATTGGAATTAGTGAAGTAGATATTAATTTTTAAGGATTTTACTAATCTTTTCAAATATTTTAGATTAGAGTTTAATTAGTTTCATTTTATGTGATTATTCTTCGTTAATGATATTTTTCTCTTCTAAAAATCTCGAATTTTTCTGGAATGGAATTGTCAGCGTAAGATTCAGCATTTTTTTAATTACCTTTGAAAAGAATGTGGAAAAGACCTGGGATTTGCCAATCTAAATTCTGTAGCAACCCTGGACCGAATGAATCCATTTAAAATCAAGCAGGTTCTACACTTGAAGTTTGCCTGATTTAAAGTGTATTCGATGCCTGGTATAAGAAATTGAATTAGGAATTTTTATACAAATGTTCATTAAATGATAACAAAATAGCACTTCTATAAATTAAGTTTAGAATTTACACAATACAATTTTTTCGAAGTTCAAAATATCTGCATAGAATGCAAAATTATCAATATAATTTAATGGCATTTCTTTAAATACTGTTTTCTTCCATTTCTTTATGCCTTATAACTTTTATAAAATGAATAGGTTTTACAATCACTTTCAACTGTGCAAATATAAATTGGAAGTCCATAGGATTTTATGCCAGAAAGAAGAAAATTCAAGTTACTAGACATTGTTTATTATTTTCTGTTTTTTTCTATACGTATAGAGTTTGAATAATTTGTTTTCTTTTTGAAAAAAATATACAAATTTGAGTTCTTTATCTGAAACTTTTAATTTGTATTCCTAAAGAAATAAATTTTTGGAAATGCTGCTTCTATTTGTCAAAATGTATACCACTACAACACTATTTTTGATCTCGGAAGTCAGTCCGAGCCCTGATCTGATTTCTTCTATTAGTCTATTCTAATTAAATTTGTCCCTCATCAGATTGGAAAGTTTGAAGGAAGTTCATCAACGCCATCAATCGAATTATGAGCAGCTACACCAGGAATTAGTGCAAACGGTGAAGGAACTGGACGAGGGAGAAGAACGTGCACCGATGTTAGCACGACGCTTCAAAGATTACCAAGAGTTGCGTGGGTATGTCACTGACTTGGTAGAGTGTCTTGATGAGAAGGTGGGTTGATACGCTGTCACGTTTTTATTTCTCTGAGCACCAGGGTTTCACATTCCACGCGAAAGGAGGGTTTCAATTTCACAAATTGATACCATGCATATATTATAAAAGAATTGGAAATCTTTTTGCAAAACAATTTTAGTATCGAGAAATAGTGCATTGAAAATGCTGGTCTTCCATCATTTGAAAAAATTGCCTTGGGTCTCAATCTTCTCTGTATTGATCGAATCTAAATTTTCGCTTCATAAGAAATCAAATAACATACATTGTAGTGAAATATGTTTATTATTGTCAAGTAAGTATTAAAGGAAAATACCAATGACTTTGGAAGGTTCGCTCTCATTTCCCATACTTGATCAATACTGCTGATCTGTTTGAATACAGATGTTTTATCCTCTGACTTCCAAAGACATTGAGCGATCTCAGCGAACATTGTTTTAACTTTGATTTCTTTGTTAGCTGCCTCAAATTCTTGGACTGGAGCAGCGCTGGCTAGATCTTTACAGCGAGAGGTCACTTGAAATTATGGAGAGACGTCGACAAGATACGAGGGATCAAGCTGAAGAAATCACCACTGCTTCAAGTCAGTTACTTTTTTCTAGATAAATTTTCTAAACTGGCTGCAAAAAAATTAAGACCTTTCATATCGATGTTCCTCTTTCTCCTTAAACTCCAGTTGTATTCATTATTTACTTTTTGATTATCCAGGGGGTCAGACTTTAAGGAGGGGTCCAGAAGATGATGCTCGAATTCGAAGGGCAACCGAAAGAGAAGGAAGACGAGCTCGACGCAGAAGAGCGAGAGAATTGGCCCCAACTTTACCGAGACATTTGGATGGAATGTCGAGCGATGACGAAGTTACAGAGCAACAAAATCTCGCTTTTAGACAAGCAAAAGGTAGGAGACAAATTAAAACGCTTCAAACTCGTATTTGTAATACCATTTTGTAAGGCCTGTGAAGCCTGCTCAGTATTTCTTCAGGGTGGCCACTGACCGGGAAAACCGGGAATTAGTCTGGAATTTTAAGCGCCGGAAAATAGCCGGGAATTTCTCAGATTTATTTTTATTTTTGAATGTTCCATTTATATGTAATATGTATTTAAGAATTTAAAGCTTATGTCGATAGATCTTTCAAAATCTTAAAACTTCCTTTTTAGATATTTAACATAGTTATTACATATGTAACCTAAGTTTATAGAATTAATTACTAATAATGGGCATAATAAAGTTATAATATAGGGATACTCCAAATGTTACGCAAACGATTTGTAAAAACCTTATGGCACTCACGTGTTGTATATTTTAAATTAAAAAGTCTAGTATGACATTTTGGGTTCAGAATTCATCTCTTTCGGTTAAAAATTCTACTATTTGGTGGAGAATTTTATTATTTTGTTGAAAAGTAAACTGTTTTGTTAAACATTCATCTTTTCGGATAGAAAATCTCTCCTTTTGGATTGAGAAATCATCTTTGGTAGAAAAGTCATCTTTTTAGTTGGAAATTCATTTTTCTTAATTCTAAGACAAGTATCATATTTTTTGTCCAAAATTCATCTTTTTTTAGTTAAAAATTATACTATTTGGTGGAAAAATGCATTATTTTGTGGTTAAAAATTCTTCGATTTAGTGAAAAATTTTATTCTCTTGTTAAAAATTCAACTATTTTGTTAAAAAGTCATATATTATGATGGAAAATTCAACTGTTTTGTTGAAAATTCGACTTTTTGAATAGAAAGTTCGTTCATTTGATTGAAAAGTCATCTTTTCGTAGAAAAGTCATCTTTTTTTTGTTGAAAATTCATCTTTTATGGGTGAAGGTTAATTCTTTTTAATTGAAAAGTCTACTATTATATTTTTCTTCTAGAATTCATCTCTTTGGGTTAAAGATTCTACTAATCGTTTGATAATTTGATTATTTTGTTAAACATTCATATATGTTCTTAAAAAGTCATCTTTTTGGATAGAAAATTCATCCTTTTGGATTGAAAATTCATGTTTTGTCAGAAGTAATCTTTTTTGGTCGAAATTTCAATTGTCTTCTAAAAAAATTCGTCTTTTTGGGTTAAAAATTCAACTGTTTAGTTGAAAATTTATTTTTCTGGATTGAAAATTAACTTTGTAGAAAATTTATCTTTTTGGGTTTGAAAGTCAAATTCTGTTAATAAATTCTACTTTTTAGCTAAAAACCCCAACTCTTTTGTTGAAAATTCATCTTTTTTGGTTGTAAATTCCACTATTTTTGTTTGAAAATGCAACATATATGTATATTATTTAAAAGAATTTATTTTCTTATTATTCTTATATTTTCATGGAAATGCACTCTAACTTTCCTGTTTTGAGAGGAGTTTGGGCTGGGAAGTCTGAAATCACTTTAACAATGATTTACTTTAATATTTTACCTTGGAGTTCTAAAATGTTTAGTTCTTTTCAATATGTATATAATAAACCAATTATTATTGAATAATAATTATTATAAACGCTTAAGAGCCAACCGGGTAAATGTATTTTTTTTACCGGGGAAGCGGGAAATAGCCTGGAATTCTGTTTTAAAGTTTAAGTGGACACCCTGTTCTCTCCTCTTTACTAAAAAAAAATATATATTTTTTACAGACGAGGTCGATGAAGAAACCAAGGATGTTTTCTCCGACGTAGTGGATGATTTTTGCACAGTAAAAGGAATTCTTTCCAGGTTTGAAACCTGGAAATCGAGAGATTTTGAAACTTACTCGGACGCGTATGTATCCTTGTGTATACCAAAAATCATTTCCCCTCTAATAAAATTGCAACTTGTTACCTGGAATCCCCTAATGGTAAGTTCGAAGTTTTAAAGTTATATCTTATAATTTGAGTTAAATTTGACCGATAAATAGTACATTCAATGTGCATACTACGGTTAAATGAAATTGTTACAGGAAAGTACGGATTTAGAAAGAACAAAATGGTATAGTTCGTTACTTGTCTACGCATGGAACAGCAAGGAAACAGAAGAGTCGCTAAGAAAAGATCCGGATGTTCGATTAGTTCCATCCTCCATGGAAAAAATCGTTATTCCTAAATTAACTTGTAAGTGTCACTAATTTTTAGGTTTTCAAGATCGATGTTTCTTCTGATTCTCGACTGATTTCAAATTTAAATATAATACTTGAACACTAATTTATTTCAAATTTTGTTACAGCTATTGTCGAAAAGATTTGGGACCCCATGTCCACTTCCCAAACTCTTCGTCTCGTAGGAACCGTCAATCGATTAATAAGAGATTATCCGAATATGAACGACACGAGTAAATTGTTGCAGTCACTTTTCAACGCGATCTTTGATAAAATTCAATCTGCAGTAGAAAATGATGTCTTCATTCCAATTTTCCCTAAACAGTATGTATTTTTTGTCGAAGGGCAGCTTTCTAAAAGTCTTACTAAACTAAACTGTTTTTCTGTTTGCAGAGTTTTAGATCCTAAACATCAGTTCTTTCAAAGACAATTTGCGATGGCGGTGAAGCTTCTAAGGAATTTGCTCAGCTGGCAAGGAATTTTAGGAGACAATCGACTGAAGAATTTGGCATTAGGCTCACTTTTAAATCGATATCTTTTAGCTGGATTGAGAGTATCTCCGCCAACTGACGCGCTTTCAAAAGCAAATATGGTATGCGTTCAATTTGATATGTGATTTCCAAATTGGAATTGAATGAAGTTTATAAAGTGGTCAAGCTTCTGATTCGTGGTTCCTTTGGCCCTTGAAGCCTTTTTAAATGCATTATCTGAAACTTGAATGTTTTATATATTCAAGCCTTCCAGAATCACTTTTTTAATTCCCCCTTCCCCCTTTTTCATATTTATTGAGATTGAAAGTAATTTAATATTTTTTAATTTCAAATTTATGGCTTATATTTAATATTTTTTAAATAAAGCGTTAACTAATTTAGGATTTTTATCATTGAAAACTTTTGAAATTGAATCGTTTCAAATTTAAATTGTAAATTGGACAAATTCAAATTTATAACGCTTGATATTTAAGCTTTTACAGGTTTGTTTAAAATTTGGTACCGTGGTTGTTGAATAATTGCAAAATAAGATTTATTCATAATTAAATTATTAAAAATTAAAATATTATTCGAACGATACTGAATTTAAAATATTCAAAATTGACTATTAGATTGAAACGTTAAAAGTAATTTCATTTCAAAATCAATTTGCTAAAAATTGTACAATTTCCAAATGCTTATGGTTCTGTAATTTAAAATATCTCAAATTTAGATTCTTATGATCAAAAGCTTTTGTAATAAATTCTTTGAAATTAGCAGATTATACATCTTGAAAACGTTATATTTCTAGTTTAAAATTTACTTATTTTGTTAAAAATTAAACTTTATTTACAGATAATGAGTACTCTTCCTCGAGCCTGGCTGCAAGGTGAAACAATTGTACAATTGAAGATGTTCGCCGCTTTAATTCAACAACTGAGTGATCTTTTAGATCAAGCCAATCCGGCTCATAAGTATGCTTTCTAATATAAAAGACATTATTTACGATACAGAATTTTGTTTTTGAGTGTTAATTTTTTTAATAAACTTTGAAATCTCTATATCAAATATAAATTCAATCAGCAGTCTTTTAAACATTTTGAATTATTACATGTCGATAAAATTCTAAGAATATTTGTAATGGTTTTAAAATTTGAACTCATACTTTATTTTTTTGTTACAGTGAAGCCTGGGAATATTCAAAAGCCATTCTGAAAATAATCAAGCCTTCTTGAATCGACTTGGTCGAATTTTCTGAAGTCGCTTTACTTTCCTCGACTCTAAGTAGTTTTAAAAAACTCGTGGTTGATTTGTAATAAAGACACTTATCTTGTAAATGCCGCATAAAATAAATAATTTACATCACTTTTGTCGACGAAGAGAATGATAGAATTGTGTACAGTTTGCGCTACAGCTTTTAATAGTAAACTTTTTAGAGCTTCGTCTAATAATTTTATTATGTACATATTATGCAAGCAGAAAATAAACAGAACTGGGATGTAAATTTTGCTCGTGTTACTTACAATATTTAATTTCCTCCCTTAGATTTATAATTATCTCTGTGAATTATAACTTTTAAATTAAAATCAAATAGATCAGTTGTGGATCAGTATCAATAATCGGAATTTCCGGGATTTAAATTTTTGGTCCATAAATCTTATTCATTTCTAAAAGGCGTCCAAAATGCGTTTGAACTCGTAATTAGAGAATCGTTTTAGTTTATCAGCCTGGAAAACAGATAATGAAGCACATGTTGGTAGGTAAAGGGTCAAAGATCTCCTTATCTTAATCCTTCTGGTTATTTCATATAGTGCCTCAGTCTATTTGATGTGGATATTATCTTTCATTTTTTAATATTAGATATCAGTCACATATTTAAAAAGAAAAGAGGAAAGTTGATTTGTTACAAAATATTGAATAAGAAAGATGTTCTGAAATTTACGATTGTAATTGAGAGCGGAACATTAGACTCATAGATTTCAATTTTATATATGCACATGACTCAATAAGATAGATACAGGGAGGTCATCTCTTGACATCGTGAACGCAGTTCAGTTGTGGACAGAATCGTCTCCTTCACCATGAGATCTCCAGGTATTTACCCACATTTTTTATCATAAAGTTCTATTTTTTCACATTTTCGCTAATTTTAGCTCCCCTTGTTAATTGTACTAAGTTTATCGGTAGGAAGTATTTTTGGATATTCTATCGGAAGAATTGTTCCAAGCTAAAAATGAAAGTTGAGGAAAGCGTTTTGTGCTTTTTAAAATATCAGTGGCTTAATTTGCGATTTCTCAATTGTTTAATTTGATTCCAGAACGAGTCGGAACATGTCCAAGTTAAGATTGTTCATTTTTTCCAACTTCATTCTAAAATTGTCTCATTTTTTTAAGCCTCTGCATACTTTTTCTAAAGTGCTAATAATTTTACCTTTTTTTTAAGGCTTAGCATTAGTAATTTTAACTGAAGTGTTGAAAAGGGAAGTTTGAATTCAAAATCCCTCAAGTTAAACAGTTTCCAATGGAAACCCCCATAAGAAATTCTGATTCATTCAAATTTGCATCATTTTGAGTTTAAATTTCGAAGCTGAGTTATTTTTTGTTTCAAAATGTTTTATATATTTTTTTTATAATTTTATTTATAAATTATGTATAGAATGAAGTTTTTATCTGTTTGTTTTAGATCTATTTGGCAGGCTTCTGTCGCCACACTATGGACAAAGAATTACATTTATTCTTATCTTTCTATGTATGACTCGTTCAGAAAGTTTGTTTACGAAAGGAAAAGAATACATTTATTCTTATGAGGCAATTTCGAATACGGGAGTTCTTTTGCCCTCAAGGGCCTCATCTTCGTGGGGTTTCGAGGGAATCTTGTCCATTAGGGCTGAGGAAAATTCAACATTTATGCAGGTGAAAATTCATTACAATTATTTTTAATTCAACAATTTCTGTCAAGTTTATTGATTAAATCTGACATTTTATTCAGCTACAATCAATAAGAACAAACTCATGGAATGGACCAAATGACGAAAAAGGAGAAAATGTGGACATTAATGGCAGTATTAAGGAACTGTTGAAACCTTTTAAGGTTGAATACAAAATGGGTCTTGTCGAGAATTTTAGTGTTGAAGCAGAACAAGTCTGGGCTACAAATATTAAAAGAGGAATTGCTGGTGTTTTTCAATTGGATTTGAGCAATCTGGAAAAGAAAATGGTGTTCAATTCAATTGAGGTAAAATTATTATTACTTTATTAATTTTAGAACAGGTGCAACAGTAAAATAGTTAATGTCAAAAATGTTTTAAACTAATGTACAGAACTCTGTGGTTGCAAAATGTAAACGACACATTTTTAATCTTTGCAATCCCTTGAATTTAATCTCTTCTCAATTTCTGAAGAATTTTCTTTTTCTCTCGAATTTAGTGAATGATAAAGTTCGATTTTATTTGGGAAAAATCTTTGAAATTCGAATCTTCCGAAAAAATATATAAATATTCAAATTCTCAGTTTCTATTTGGACCCAAAGAAAACAAAATAATGAAATACATTTTTGCAACTTTTTAAATTAGGTGAATCACTATGGCCAATGTTCAGTTGAGTGTGTAGTTACAAATGAATCATCAACTGAAAAATTGATCAGAAAAACAGTAGACCCTCGAACATGTCGAGGACATCCACATAGAACATGGAGCAATGTTCCACAAATGCAATGTCCTAATAATGATCAGGTATATCTAATTTTACATCTAATTTATCCATTATTTACAAATTTGTATCAAAATTAATTAAAAATAATTCTTTTACAGAATCCTCTTCTAAAATCCAGTGAAAGACTTTACAGAGTATTTTCAAATGATAGTGAAATTACGATTTCATTCGTCAACGCAACTGGAGGAATTTATGTTCAACCATTTCAAAGTCTTGGAGAAGCTCAATATATTTTCACTCAGTGAGTTAAAAAAAATTAATGGTAGAATTTAATATAAATTGATTTAAAACAAAAATGTTTCCGAGGATTAGGTATTTTAATTTGTAAACTCTAACTGATATTTTTACCCAAATCGATTGTATAGAATTTCTAATTTTAAGATTGTAATAAAATTATTCATTCTCTTTAAATTCTAGTGAGATACCTAATATTTAAATATTAAGAGCTTTATTTGTATTTCAGTATTTGTTCACTATAAAATAAGACTCTAATTTTTTCAGGCAGCGTTTTCAAATTTTGTCTGTAAAGAACATCACTGTGCCAAATGAATTAAAAAGTGATTCAATGCAAATAAAAAATCTTCAGCACGAACTTCCTGAGACTGATTTAACTCAAGGTCGAGGAGTTCTTGAAAAAGGAGCTGTATTTAAAACTGTAAGGATTTAATTCATTTCTTAAATATTAAATATGAAGTGAGAAATCTAAATTATTCAATAATAAATGAAATAATTTTCTATTTCGAGTGGTAACTACATTTTTCTCTTGTTAAAGATTATTCAAATATTACTAAGTAGTAAGGAGGGACCTTCAAAAATTAAAAAAATTACATTTTGAAGCATTAAATGATTTCAGTACAAAATGATTAAACTTTCTAAAATTTATTTGAAACATTAAAACAGATTGCAGTTCTCCTCGATCGCCTAAGCCAACGTCTCGAAAATCCCGGATTAGATACAGAAATAAATAATTTGCACAATACAACAATATCTGTCCTTCTTTACTATCTGGAATCTTTAAACCGAGAAGATTTGCTAATAGTGTACAACAGTATTTCAGGAACGAGCTATAAAGATGAAACTGTAAGGTACGAATAATTTAAAATAAACATTATCTTGAATAGAATGTAAGTCGATTAATAATAATATTACTGAACAATATTTTTAGGAATATGTTTTTAGAAGCTTTGCCTCAAATCGGAAGTTCGGAGGCTGCCCTATTCGTTCTGGATTTAATTCAACAGAAAAAAGTGTCTGATATCTCTGCTATTCAACTTTTAACTCACCTTCCATTTCATATCAGAAAAACAGAAATACAATTACTGGTCAGTTTACAGCCCTTGTTGAATTTTCCTGACAAAATTGCAATGGAGGTTCAAAATACTGGAATTCTTACTTATGGAACGTTGATTTACAAAACATGTCTCAGGTATTGTCCTTACGAAATGCTGGATGATTATGTGAGACTCTACCTTGACAAATTTACTGGTAATTAATTTCATCTTATGATTATTTTGTAAAATTAATAATTTTATTAATTGTTCGTAATTTGATTGTATATGTTTGAAGATTTTTCCATTGGAACTAGGTTTTTGCAGTCAGATAATGTTAAATCGTATGTTTTTATCATTCGTCTTTGTTTCTAATATAAAATAGTAAAAAAGCATTGTAAAAAATATTAATTTCTTCAATATCGAACAATTGTTCAATTTTAAATGCTTCAAAATGTAAAATTGAATTCTCACACAATTTGGCTCATTTTAACATTTTTTTAAACTAGAATCTTTTCAATTTTAAATGCTTTAAATTTGAAAAATTTGACTTTCCATGACTTCTGTTTTTCATTTATATTTTTCGAAGAGGCTTTTAACAAACATTTTTTACTCTCGAAGGTTTGATATTGAATATTATTAGTTTATCAATGGTATAAATTTAAAGTTGCTTTGCAAAAAATTCGAACACTTATTTGTATTTCAGAAAGTCAGCTGTATGAAAAAAAGATGGTTTGGCTAGAAGGATTAGCGAATATTCAATTAGGAAGAGTTGTTGAATTTTTAGAGCCAATTGCAAGTGGAACTAATTCAGAATCTAGGCATCTTCGAGTTTTAGCAGCCTGGGCTTCTTTGCCAACTGCACCATTAAGGCCTGATGTGGTAAATTGAGATAAAAATTGAAATTTAATCAATCATAAATATATCCTAATGTTGTATTTTTTTATAAAGATATTTCCAAATTTTCAAATAGAAATTTCTTCACAGATTTATCCGGTTTACTGGCCTGTTTTGATCAATCGAACCGAGCACTTGGAATTGAGAATTGCAGCTTTAACATTGCTGATAGTTTCAAATCCATCACCGAGTCGATTAATTTCCCTTTTTTGGTACATGAAAGCAGAACCAGATTTGCATCTTTACAATTTCTTCTATACGACTCTGAAATCGATGGAGCGAACGAATTTTCCTTGCTACGTCCACATGTATGTCAAAAACTCTTTTTCAAATTCTTCAATTCTTCAGTATCTTCTCTTTGAATTATTTACTAGAACGATTCAAGAAATAATTTTGTTTCCAGAGGAGGCTTGGCTGCACAGTTTACTCGAATGCTTCATAAGTCGTCGAAAAATAAATTCATTGTCACTGGAAACTATCTTTTTGACTATCAGGATACTTATAGACACTTTGGGGCCATGATTCACGGAATTATAATTGCGAATCCTCTCACTAATATTCCGGAAGTCGCTCACGTTACTCTAAATAATCATGGGAGTGGAATTAATCTGAATCATGTTTCGGTGAGTTTTTTTCGAACGAAGGCAGAAGTCATTTTCCATAAAATAATATGATTTTGAACCAAACTTTTATTTTTAAATTTCAGTTGTATATAAAAGCAGAGGGATTTTTGCACACAATGACAACTTATCTGGACAATCCGACTAAAGTCGAGGATATTTTGAAGCAATTTAAAATAAATGAGAAAAGTATACATCCAGCGCATTTTGAAATAATTGCCAGAGTTCAAGAAAAAGCTGTGCTGTGTTTACATTTAAATCGAACATCTTTGGTTAAAGCCTTTAAATGTAAGTTTGAAAATTTATGACAATTAGGTGTACACCAGATTTTTCAAAAAATTTAGCAAAGTTTTCAAATATTTCACAAAAATTTCAAATATTTGAAAAAGATCTCAAAGATTTTACGAAGATTTCAGAAAGTTTGCATAGATTTCACAAAGATATCAAAAAATTGAACAAACTTTTCTAAATTTTCAAAAATTTCATGTAGATTTCAAAGATTTAAAAAGATTTCCGACGATTTCAAGAGATTTAAAAATTTGCAAAGATTCCAAAGGCTTTTAAAGTTTTCAAACAAATTCACCAAGTTTTCGAAAGGTTTAATAGATTTAACCAAGATTTCACAAAGTTTCCAAAACATTTCACGGAAATTTCATATATTTCAGAAATATTTCAAAGATTCCACAAGATTTTAAAAGCTTTAAAAGATTTCAAACAAATTCACATAGATTTCAAAGATGTCACAAAGTTTTTAAGAATTTCAAAAGATTGCAGACGATTTCAAAAGATTCAACAAAGATTTCGCAAAGTTTTCAAATAATTCACGAAGATTTTAAAAAGATTTCAAACATTTTACAAAAATTTCATAGATTTCACCAAGTTTTCAAAGATTTCACGAAAATGTCATATATTTCAAAAATTTTCCAAAGAATTTCATAAAGATATCAAAAATTTCAAAAATGCCTTCAAGATTTTAAAAGCTTTTAAATATTTCAAATAAAATAACAAATATTTAAAATATTTCACACATTTTTCAAAGATTTCAAACATTTTACAAAGATCCATAGGTTTCATGCAGATTGAAAAAGATTTAACAAAGTTTTCAACGATTTCACAAAGATTTCAAAAGATTTGAGACGATAGTAAGATATTTAACAAAGATTTTACGAAGATTTCAAAGATTTCAAACGAATTCACAAAGATTTCACAAAATTGAAAAAAGTTTCAAAAGATTTGAGACGATTTCAAAAAATTCAACAAAGATTTCCAAGGTTTCACATAGTTTTCACAAGTTTCAGAAAGATTTAAAACAAATTCACAAAGATTTCACAAAGTTATCAAAGATTTGAGAAAGATTTCAAAGTTGTCAGAAAATCTTCTTATTCCTTATTCTTAAATTGTAATTTTTCAGATTTGGACTCTTTGCAACAGAGTACTTTCCATCTTTATCAAAACATGGAATTCCATATTAATCAGCAACGCGTCACTGTACCATTAACTATGGAATCTATCCATGTCACTGATTTGGGTACCAATGTGAGAATTGCAGCCACGGCCACTTCATTATTTTCCATGAGAGGAAATTTCACACACGTTCCCAACTCTCGCAATAATCATGTTATTTTTAGGTCAGTTTAAAAAATTTTATTTATTCTGAACTAGACTGCTAAATATTTGAAGTATACATCATAATTTTATTTTTGATTGCTCAAATCGTTTGACATTGATCAACATTAACCAATTTGAAATGAATTAAACATTTAGAGCAAAGTCTAGAGAAATGTTAGTTTGGCAAAGATGAATTTGAAAGAAATATGAGTTTCTAACATTTTTAAATAAAACGGAAATTAAAAATTTTAGCTACCTCGTTGGATGTAATTCTATAAATATTCTTATTTCGATTAAATATAAAAAAATGAACATTTTCAATAATCCAACTAATGAAGTTCAATTTAATCTTTAAAATTAAGTAAAAATCTTACCAAACATTAAAATCAACAACAAAGAATTTTGAGATTTTTAATTTGAATTTTTCTACGACAGAACTTCGATTCATGGAACACAGGTGATTGAAAATTACAATCCTCTAACAGATTTGTGGTATGGAGCGCAGCGGGCTCAGTCAATTCACGGCTACTTGCCAATAAATGTCACTTTTGGACTTCAGGAGAAACTTTTTGTTTCCTACAACACTCCAGCAGGTACCATTTTGATAAATTACAAATCTTTATGTAATTAAAGAATGTTCATACACTTTCAAGATTCCAACACCACTAATATTGAAATCTATTTTTAATTGTTAATTTTTTAATGTTTAATTCGCTTTAAATATACTCTCTTAATTAAAATTCAGAGGGTTTAAAACTGGGAGTAACAGCACACGTGCGGACAATTACAACCATTGGAGGTTCGAGAGTGAATGAAAAATTAAAAACCATTTGTCCGAAATGTCTAACGCAATACACAGTTAACAAAAATCCAACTGAACCAATGAAGGTAATTTGAACATTTTATTCTAACGACCTAGTTTATCGAATTTTTGTCATTTTGTCTAAATATAACAGACATTCCATGTAGACGAAAACCTTGTACGAGTCAAATGTTCCTGAACTCGGAGGTCATTTAAGAGTTGAAATTTTCGATTGTGAAAAAATTATTTCGAAGGAGAATGTATTTCGGAATGTTATGCTTTCTCATCGCAGCAATTACCAGTGAGTATTTTAATATTTATAATTAAAGTACGAATGTCCTTTTTTTATCAATTTGAATTAAATTGTCTATGGACTTTTGAGTGTACATCAAAGTTCAGGATTTCACGGTTTCATAAAGATTTTAAAAAGATTTCAAATATTTCACAAATATTTTCAACGAATTTTTAAGTTGTTAATGATTTTAAAGACTTCAAAATATTTCAAAAAAATGCACAAAAACTTCAGAGATTTCACAAAAATTTCAAAGCTTTCAAACATTTGTAAAAGATTTCAATGTTCTTAAGAAGGCTTGTGCACAAGACTTCAAGACTTCAAAGATTTCACAAATATTGGAAAATATTCTAAAAGATTTCACAACGCTTTAAAAATTTTCAGACAAATTTCGAAGATTACAAAAATTTTGAAAAGATTTCAATGGTCTTATGAAGGCACGTACACCATATTTCAAAATTTCAAAGATTTCACAGCGATTTCACAAATATTTCAAATATTTTGAAATATTCTAAATGATTTCAAAAAGTTTACAAAGATTTCACGAAGATGTCAAAGATTTAACCAAAATTTCAAAGATTACAAAAAGTGTTAAAAAGATTTCAATGGTCTTACGAAGGCTTGTACACCAGATTTCAAGACTTTAAAGATATCACAACGATTTCACAAATATTTCAAGTGTTTAAATAATATTTCAAAGATTTCACAATTATTTCAAGTGTTTAAAAAATATTTAAAGATTTCACAAAGATTCTAAAGATTTCACAAAGATGTCAAATACTTTAGAAAAATTGAAAAGATTTCACAAAAATTTTGAAAAACTTGAAAATAATTCAATAATCTTGGAAGGCTTGTACACCAGATTTCAAGAGCTTTCAATAGGGTGGTCCAAAAATTTGACTTTCGATTTTTGGTGATAAACCCCTCCCCCCCCCCATTTTTTTCGTTTTCCGGAAAAAGAAATTCCGTAATTTTTTTTTCAACGTTAACCCGTGCCCCCGGGCTTTTGAAATTAACATGGGGTTTTAAATGGGAAAAGCTCGATTTTCAAAAAAATGGAAAAAAGAAGTACTTGTTATACATTTTTTGTCAATTAAAGTATTGTCACCTCTTCAGGAGTGTTTAAGGAATAATTTCCACCCAATAGCTTTTAATTTTGACACACCTGAACCCCTCTAATTGTGCCCGGAAAATGCCCCAAAAAATTCAAAATAGCAGTTTTCTATCAAATTCATGTTAAAGACGGTATATTTTAAAAAAATTTCAACATGAATTATTTTTAATCGATAAGTGACGAGTTTTAAAGTATATTTCAAATAATTTTAATTTCTTTGAACAATTAGTATTTGTTTAAACAATTTTTCCCCTAAAATCGTAAAAAGTTATTATTTTCTGAAAATAATGACACAATTAAAGAATGTTGGAAGCAATACATTTTTGAAGGATGTTTGGTAATTAGTTAAACAATTTTGATTTGTTTAAACAATTTTTTCCCCTTGTAAAGCGTGAAAAATTATTACTTTCTGGAATTAATGACACAATTAAAGGAATTTAAGAGTAACCTTTTTTTTCTACAGAATATTTAGCAATTTTTAAAATAATTTTTGTTTGTTCAAACAATTTTTGTTTGTTTAAGAATTTTGTTTTTGAAAAAAAATGTAATTCTTAAAATTCGTTAATTGTGTAATTAATTGCTGAAAAGAATAAATTTTCTCGATTTGCAGAGAAAAAATTTTGCAGACAAACAACAATTGTTTAAACAAATAAAAATTATTTTAAAAATTGTTAAATATTCTGTAGAAAAAAAATATTACTCTTAAATTCCTTTAATTGTGTCATTAATTCCAAAAAGTAATAATTTTTCACGCTTTGCAGGGGGAAAAATTTTTTTAAACAAATCAAAATTGTTTAAATAATTACCAAACATTCTTCAAAAATGTATTGCTTTCAACATTCTTTAATTGTGTCATTATTTTCAGAAAATAATAACTTTTTACGATTTTAGGGAGAAAAAATTGTTTAAATTAATGAAAATTGTTTAAATAATTACCAAATAAGTTAAACAAGAACTACTACTCTTGACATTCATCAACTTTGTACGATTTATTCCGAAAGATAATAACTTATCACGATTTACAGTGGAAAAAAAATGTTTAAACAAATACTAATTGTTTAAACAATTTAAAATTATTTAAAATATACTTCAAAACTCGTCACTTATCGATTAAAAATAATTAATGTTGAACATTTTTTTAAAAATACCGTCTTTAGCATGAATTTGATAGAAAACTGCTATTTTGCACATTTTGGGGCATTTTCCGGGCAAAATTAAAAGGGTTCATGTGTGTCAAAATTAAAAGCTATTGGGTGGAAATTATTCCTTAAATACTCCTCAAGAGGTGATAATACTGTAATTGACAGAAAATGTTAATTTTGAATTTTATGTTTTAATTTTTAATGTTAATTTCAAAAGCCCGGGGGCACGGGTTAACGTTGAAAACAAAAAATTACGGAATTTCTTTTTCCGGAAAACGAACAAAATGGGGGGGGGGGGGGGGTTTATCACCAAAAATCGAAAGTCGAATTTTTACAGGTATAAATTTGGACCACCCTAGTGTTCAACCCCTTTAAATTCTCATTTTATTTTTATTTCAGAAACTGGCCAGTTATTGAATTCATATTAATGGGAATTCATTATGTCGATTACTTTACGTATGTCCCACCGAGAGGTAGTTGTGGTGTTTTAGCACACATTGAACCAATTAGTTCTCACTCTACTGAGGTAATGTTTTCAATGTTTTCATTTAAATTTTGGATTCATACTAGTTTTTAAAACATGATTAATATTAAATAAATAATCTACAACTCCAGGTAAAACTTGAATATTCAAAAAGTGATAAGTACCACTTGTTATCTCTAAAACATAAAGATTTAACTTCCTCGGACGTTCTTCACCAATGGAACTTGGCAATATTCTACGAAATCACGAGTTGGATTTCAGATTCTCTCAAAATAAAAGCCAGTAAAACAACACCCGGCCAAAAAGTTCTGAAGGTAATCTCTCCCAATTTTTTCTAAAATATCTGTCAAAATAATACAAAATTTAATTCAAACCCAAATTGTAGTTTTGCTTTGAAGGAGAAAGAGAAGTCCCGTGGGAATGGAATTTCCTAAGCACAAAAGCAAGTGATCCATCTTCAGTTAAAATGAATTTAGTCTGGGGTCTCGCAGATTCAGCAAAAGGAAAATGCAGTGGATCATCGTTATTAATAAAATTATCAGGAGAAGTTAGTCGCGAACAAGCTTTTGCCAGTTTGGAAGATAAATGGCCATACAATGTTTGTCGAAAAGAAACAGAAGGAAAAGCTTTCGTTCCTTACACCCAAGCCTGTTACGAAACTTCCAGACAATTGTCGACTCTGAGAAATTATCAGGCTAACGTTAAATTTGAAAATGTGAGTCTTACAATTTTATTTAAATTTTTTTAATGCATTTCTTCTTAAAGATTTTCTAAATTTACTCTCAAAGTCGTTGGCTCAAACTGGTTCAAAAATCTCGCTGTCGTGAGATATTATGTCAAACAATCTTTTTTCAGTTACCACAAAATTTATTAAAGGTAGGATGGCGATTGCGAGCCTTTTATGATCTCATTGGAGGAAATAGTAGCAGTTTGGATTTGAATGACGTGAATGAATTTACTATAAAAGCAAAATTCCCTGCTGAAGCTAATGAAGGAGAATTGCTTTTAAATAATGACAAAGTTGACATAGAATACGATCCTGATATTGTCGATTACTTTTTGGTGAGAACAAGGCTTCACAAATTCACGGACAATCCTTTGCTTCGAGCACTTTTCAGTAAGATGTTCTTTTTATAAAAGTAATTTAGAAATATTAAGTTTCTTCAGTCTCTTTCGTTTCGTTTGTTTCCAAAAATAAGGTGACCTTAGGTCAGGCAAAACCAGGAAATCAGGAAAAAGTCAGGGAATTTTATTGGTCAGGAAAAGTCAGGGAAAAGTCAGGCATTTTGAAAAAAAACTGGTAAAAGTCAGGGCATTTCAATAAGAGGCACTTGAAATAAGTATCAAAGATAATAATTTTAAAGTTTTTATTTCAAATTATTTCATTCAGTTTATTAAAGATTTTAGGTTAAAAATGTTACAAGATAAAAATTCTGGTCTTTGAATACTAATGGTCAGGAAAATGAAAAATTGGTCAGAGAAAGTTAAGTAATTTTGAAAATAATATTCGCGGCCACCCTAATATTAAATTCTTGTTAGTAATTTATTTGCCTTATATTTCTATTTCTGTTTTTTAGTCGCTTCCTCCTGACGATCATATTTTTAGTTAAAACTTTTATTATTCTGTTGCAAAGTCAACAATTTTGTTAAAAAGTCATCCTTTTTGTTTGAAATTTGAACTCTTTTGTTGAAAATTCCCTGTTCCGTTTAAAAATTTAACGATTCTGGTAGAAAATTAACCTTTTGTTGAAAATTCAACTGTTTTCACTGTTTTGTTGAAAATCCCTCTTTTTGCGTTGAAAATTCAACTATTTTAGTAGAAACCTAAATTTGCTTTAAATTCATATTTTCTCGTTGAAAATTAAATTCAAATTTTTTTTTGTTTGAAAATTCAACTTTTTTTAAATTTGTCTTTTGGGTTTGAAAATTCTCTTTGTTTTGTAGAATTTCCATCTCTTTTTTGTTGAAAATGCAACTGTTTGCTTGACAATAAATAATCTTCTTTGTTTGAGGATTCAACTATTCTGTTTGAAATATCGTCTCTTGATTGAATTCAACTTTTTTTTATTTAAACCAAAATATTTTGTTGTTGTTGAAAATATCAACTATTACATTATTCGTTGAAAATTCATAATTTTATTTGGATATTGAAAATTGATATTTTGTAATTAAAAATACGTCTTTTTTGGTACAAATTTTTGTTCTTCATTGGAAATCCTATTGTTGGATTGAAAATGCAACTATTTGCTTGAAAATTAATTTTTTTGGTTAAAAATTTTTCTTTTTAGTTAGAAAATTAAACTTCTGGATTGAAAGTTAAACTGCTTTGTTAAAAATTCATTTTTCTTTTTGGTTGAAGATTCATCATTTTAGTTCAATGTTCAACTATATGTTCAACAATTCATGTATTTTGTTGAAAGTTGTTTGTTTGTTAATAATTCATCTTTGTAGGTTGAAAATTCCAGTATATGGTATAAAATTCGACTTTTTTGTTGAAAATGTAATTATTTTGTTGAAAGATCAACTCGTTGGTTGAAAATTAAACTATTTTTTTTAAATTTCGTTCATTCTTCTGGTTAAAGTATTATTATATTTTTTGTCGAGAATTACATTTTTTGGGTTGAAAATTTAACTGTTTTTTGTTGAAGTTCGATCTTATTTATTTGAACTTTCGACTATTTGGTTGAAAATTCATCTTTATGTCTTGAAAATTCAACAATTTTTTCCCAAATTAAACTATTTTGTTAAAAATAATCTTTTTTGGTCGAACATTCAACTTTTTTGTTGAACATTTGTCTATTTGGGCAGAAAATTCGTCCTTTTGCATTGGAAATTTCATTATTTTGTGGGAAATTATACTATTTGGTTGAAAAGTTATTTTTTTTTTGTAAAAAATTCAACATTTTTGTTAAAAATTCTTCCTTTTGTATTCGAAATTAATTTTTTCATGATATAAAAGTAATCTTTTTTTGTTGAAATAAAAAAATCAATAGAAAATTTTTGAAGTATAATTTTAGGTCGTTTTACTCCGTTTACAAAAGATTCTATGTTAAAAATGGTATAAGATTAAAATTGTGGTCTTTGAATATTAATGGTCAGGTAAAAATCAGAGAAAAGTTGGGGAATCTCGAAAATGAAGTTTTGCGGCCACCCTGAAAAATAAAATTAATCATATTTTCTTCTGTTCTGAAGGTACTTGCATCTTGTCAACGAAAAGTGTCATCTCTTCTCACAACATCAGCACAACGCTTGAAAAAAATCACGAAATGTTAGTTCTTGGTCATTGTTATGATGAGAATCCCAGACTTTCTTTGTCAGCAATTAATACTGGATCTGATGTCACTTTAATTTTAAATGATGAATCGGACAGTTTAAATATTACATCTTTTAAAAAAGGAGGTGCTTTGTACAACTATACATCAATTTTACATATCGAGAGGAACTTTCAATTTGTTTCTCTAGGATCAAAATGGTAAGATTAGGACAAAGAATATGATTTAAAACTAATGAATTATTCGTAAAAATTTGAAGATTATTTAAACTGTTGTGTAATTTATTTTTCAGGGTGAGGTTGGACGAGAAATCAGTGGACGTACTGTTATCGGAATTTCAAATATTTATACACTGGACCCAAGAACACGTTTTACTTTTCTATCCCAATTTTATTCAAGAATTTACCTGCGGTGCCTGCAATGCTCTTAATCCAAACACGGATGGATTGTACAAGAAAATTTCAGGTCATGGCATCATAAATGAAAAAATCAATTTTATTAATTGATATGTGTACTTCAGAAATAAGAATAAGTTCTTCTTTATTTATGTATATGTATAATATTTTAGAAATGATAAATATTAAAAATGTTAATTTTAATTTTGGTTAAAGTTAGTAAACTTCAAGTTTAATTTAAATAATTTAAGACTGAAAGCTTTCAAATTGAAGTTTTATCAAAGAAAACGTTGGAGTTTTCCAACTTAGAAGCGTTTCTTTTACCATTTTTGAAGTTCAAAATAAGATTAAATTTTCGAAATAAAATATATTTTGTGTGAATTTTTACAAATATCAAAAGTTCAACACTGGACGTTTTCAAATCGAATGAATTTTATAGAATGTAAAGATAATTTTTTTAATGTAGCTGTGCCAAAAGTCTGATATCTGAAAGAAGTAGGTTTTTCTATGATTTTAAGCATCAAAACAATATAACTGATGATAACCAATGTTTTTTGCAATTGAATTTTGTCTTACTATCCCCTATTACAAATTTTGGACAAATGGACACAATTTTTTAAACATATACTATATTTGATAATCATTTACTTATTTTCCAAACTTGAAACAGTAGGATTATAGGAAATGTTTCCCCCAAAAAAATAAACCAAAATTTATTACACCTTAACCATTTTCAGGAAATTGGTAAGAAGCGATAAATAATTATTTTTCGTAAGTTTCCAACTTTTTTCAGAAAAACTAATATTCTCTCTTCCATGAGAAGTGACTGATAATATAGTTTTAATTAATAAAATCATATAAAACTTTTTTTTCCAGATACCTAATTTTTGGCACAACAATTTAACAATATTACGCCTGTACAATATTTAAAATAGATACGCTATTATTAGTTCCATATAATTACTCAATCTATGTCTTTTCTGTAAAAAAGCTATAATATTAATAAACGATAATTATTAAAATTTGAAAATTGTTAATATAATTTCTTCAATCGATTTGGTTTTCTCCAGCCAGGGAAAAGAAATGAAATATTCTGTAGAAAATATGAATGGGTTAGATTTTTCTATTCTGAAAATATTTTATTTATTTATTCGATTCACTCTCAAGAAATTCAATTAGAATTTAAATTTAAATTCTCGAAACGATCGAGATTTTCTCCCGCGGTATTTCGATATGATGCGCATACTTCATGCCATAGCTTAATTTATTTTCTTTTTTCAAAAGTTGGTTAATTTTATCAACAAATAATGAGGCTCGATAACTTGTTGATCAAATGCAGACATTTTTCTCCAAAAATTTATAGTTTCAAGTGAATATGTACAGAGAAATAAAACTATTGCAAATTGAAAATTCGTGTTCGAATTTCAACGTGTCGGTTGGCGGGCTTGCTTGTCAGAATCAGTTGACATCTTTTCTTTTAGAATCAACACCGTCGCGTTGAGCTCCGCGATTTTGGTGATTTCAGATAGAAAATAAATGGTTTTCGCCTTATTTGATCCAAATTTGTCTGGATTTTAATGTCAGAATTACTTGCGATTATAACTATACCAAAAGTTCGGAAAATCTAAGTGAATTTTTTGTTATTTTCGAGGTTTGAGTTCAGAGGTTAACGGCTTAGTGAAAGTGGACGATCCACTTCGTCTTTTAACTCTAAAATTGGATGAATTTCGGGTTTCAAGCTACAAATTTTGAACTCCAATGATCTTTGAAGATAATATCTTGCTTTGAATTCATTTATATGTGTGTAAAAGTGTCTATAGTGCTTTCCCTTGGAATTTTCGTGAATCGTTATTCGGGCGGGAAGCTGGATTTTGCGTGAATTTGGACTGACAATATTTTCTAGAGGAGTTTTCAAACTTTGCTCCAGATGTCGATCGTGGTTTTCCATTCCGAGAATTTGGTAAGTACAAGTTGAATGAGTTTTCTTTGTGTAAAATTTAACAATATTGCGAAATATAGGTATACTCAGAATAAAAATGTTCTCGAACCAAAAGAACTGTTTTCATGGATAAAAATAAATATTTGGTTGGATCAAACAAATTTTTATTGATTCAACAAAATATATTATCGATCCAACAAACTTTTTTTTGTTGAATCAATCAAATACTCCATCTACTAAAAGATTTGGTTAAAACAACTACAAAAATTTAGTTGGTTTAACCAAATCTTTTATTCATATAATAAACATATTCTATGGTTAAACCAATAACATTTTTGTTGTTTTAACTAAATCGTTGAATCTGAACAAAGTTCTTTAATGAAATCATTACCATGAATATATACTTGAATTTACAATTTATTTCTTTGGCTTTTCCACATTTTTATAATTTTAAAATATCGGTATGTCCATAAATTTGTTTCTCGTTTAGGTACTTTTTCTCAACACAATTTAAAATATATTTTGATTCATTGTGGATGCTTAAGTGGAAATACATGGTGGAGCTGAACCAACTTAAAAATGTTCAGTCTGATTATGTTAATCTATAATACGACGAAAGTTAAATAAAATCCATCGGGCTAGTTTTGTAAATTATTACATTCTCATCAAAATTGAAAAAAGTGAAAACTGACGTTTCGAGACCCCCTGAATCCGAAAAACAGATTTTACGATGGTGTCCGTCTGTCTGTCGTTGTCGTCTGTATACCGGATAACTTTTGAAAGACGAATTGGATTAGGTTAAAATTTGGCACACAGTCTTAGGGACAAAAAATAAATTCCAAGTTCATTAATCAGCTATTTTGGATAACAATTCAAAAAGTTAGAGCATTTTCAAAACTTTTGAGACTTTTTTTTAGATTTAAAAATTCTACGTACGGCTATTTGTAGTACTTGGAAAGTCAAACCATTTATCCTCACAACTTTTTTCGATAAAAAGAAAATTATCAGAGTTACAAAATGCAAAAAAAAGAAAAATGATAATGAAAATTTTAAGCCAAACAACGCACGATGTGAAAAAAGTTAAGAGAAGAAAAACGTTGCTTGTTTGAAAACCCAACAATATTATCATAAAAACTTTATGAATTTTCTTTAAAAATCGAAAATTCAACTTTGTTCGCACAAAAAATAATACAAAATTTCATTTTGCAGTCAAACTATGCAAGATACGAAAAAAGATAGCGCGACAAAAATTATTCACCCAAAAAAAATCTACAAATTCGTCATAAATCACTTTTGGATAGGACGCGTAGTTTTTGTTTTATTCGTAAAAACCGTTATAAATAACAACATTACATTTTTAGACAAACAATACAAGCCATGAAAAAAAAGAAATAACAAAAGTTGCTCAACCTAAAAGAACTGAAAATTTGTCATCAATAATTATTTGATAGGACGCGTAGTTTTTGTTTTAATCGTAAAAAATATTATAAATTAAATTTTTTGAAAACGACGCAAGGTACGAAGAAAAAAATTATTAGACAAATGTTGTTCATCCAGCAAGAATCTACATATTTGTAATTAATCAGTTTTAGATAGGACGAGTAGCTTTTCTTTTAATAGAATAAAATAAGATTAAAAATAAAAAAATGAAATTTTTGGAAAAACGAGACAAGAGACGAAAAAAAATGAAAAGACAACAATTGTTCGACAAAAAAATATTTACAAATTTGTTATAAAAATGCATTTAAAAAAAATTAATTTTTTGGAAAAACGACACAAGCTAAATTAACATTTTATTTAACAAAATTTTTTGCCTAAAGTATATCTGCAAATTTGCTCAAAACCATTTTATGTTAGGATGAGTATTTTTGGTTTGAATCGTAAAAAATAAACATATTAAATTTATGTAAAAACGACACAAGTTGCAATACAATTTTTAGGAACAAAATTAATTTTTTATAGTATTCGCACTTCTTTTTAATTATGAAAATATGCCAATGAATTTTCAGGGTATCTAAGAATAACATTTAATGCAAAATAAAAAAGAAATATTAAAGTAATCGTGATAAATAAAATTTGTACTTCATTTTGCAATATCTGAATTATTAATCCCACGCCGAGATACAGAAATAAATGTAATATACATTCGATATAATAGTGTTGAACATAATGTAGAAAATAATATGATGTTAGTGTTTTTCTGTCAATTTGTTCTAAAATCAATATTTTGTTTGAATATTGATTTTATAAGTTGTAAAAATCTCTTTAGCTCCGCTGCGATCCGAACCCAGGTCTGTCAGATTTCCGGAAATCTGAAAATCATCTAAAGTATAGAACTTTAACTGTACAACTTAAAACGGACGCAATTTAAAAAAAATAAAAACTCTTCAATTTGGAAGATTTACAATTCAAGTTTATGGAATTTTGAAAAGTTACAATTGAAAATTCTTTTATTTTGAAAATATATTGTCGCAAATTATTCAGTTTTTAAGATTTATATGTTGAAGTTATGTAATTTTGAACGTTTATTTTAATATTTTAATTGTAAAGATTTACCATGGAAAAACTCTTCAATTTTGAAGATATTTTAAAAATGTTTATAATTTTTAAAATCAAAAGACAAGTTTTCAATTCTAAATCTTCCAAATTGACGAAATTTCGAATGTAAAGCATCAAAATTACAGAATTTTGAATTGTTAAATCCCCCTTTTCCTCCCCTCAGACTCCTTTTACAATCCGACAAAACCCTTTCCAACCATCCGGAATCAATAATTTTTTAGAAGAATCATTTATCCGGGGAGGAATCTGTAATATAAATACCATGGCAAATTCTTGGAAATTAATAAAGAATTGAAGATATTTAAATTGAAAATGTTGAAATTGTCGTATTCGCTAACAACAAAAAACTTACAAAATATAACTTTTAGTACCAATATAAATATTATAATTAAATGAGTATTGGATGGATGATCATTTTCAGACATTGGTTTCTCATTCAGTAAAGAAGTTTACCGTAGAAGTCTTTTATCATGATCATAGAAAATAGTTGTACCATATTATGAACACACCCAAACTCTTTATTCAAAAGGTTTTTAAAATTTGAAACAGTTTATTATTGAATATGAAACATTCATCAATTAAATCGAAAATCGACATTTCAAAGATTGGTAATTTTTATCTGAATTTAAAAAAATTAAATTTATACTTTGTATCCAATGTTTTAAGTTTCAAACTGTGTAATTTATGATTTAAAACAATAGTTAGTGAAAACTAAGATGGTTCAAGATTTCTTCTGATTACTTTTTTCTTTCTATCCAAGATAAAAATCTACTTTTATCAAAAGCGATCCGATGGATTCGTTAAATTTTTGTCTTAAAATGTCCATGGGATTATATACTGCCATAATCAGTCGGAAAATCCGATATGCAAGCCTTGCATGGTGAATTTTTATCTATTATTGGTTATTGTGTTTGCTAGATTGACTAGTAATAATTTAATTCATTTATTACGGATAAAAGTGTCGAATTTTAACGTGTGTTTGGTATCGAATTAAATACATTCTTTGTTTACTTTTTGAACATAATTACATTTTTTCTACGTATATATTTTTTTCGCGAGTCACTTTAAAACTTGAGTGTCAATGCCATTTTTGGAATTATCGATACCTTAAAGATTCTCATGCATTGTGGAAGCAGGTAGCAGGTAAATTGTTTAATTTGACAAAATCGCAAATTATTCGGTGTCTTTTAAAGTTCCTCTTGCCACCAATCAATGTCGCAGGATAAATAGTCCAAAGACCGGCAAGGGGGCAAATTATATTCAAAATTTAAAAACACATAGTGACCGCTAATTAAGACTTGTCACCCTAATTACTGACTGATTTTTCATTTCTTATATTTTTTAGTTCAGGGTTAGACTTTTCTTGGTGCGCGAAATACATACGATTTCTATATGTTTTTATCAGTTTATTTTTTAATCAAGGTTATATGACAACAGTTTAATGTACCCAATGTCAAAACAATTTACCTTTGAAAAATCTACCCATTTTACGAATAATTGCCTACTTTAAAACAATTTGTCCTTTTTAAAAAAATATTTCCCTATTCATAGAATAATGGCCCTAATTTCCGATTTTTTAACCTTTACCTGTGAGAAACTGATTAATTATATAAATTTCATCCTACTTATCAAACAATATTCTAGTTTTTGTTTTGACTTTTAATAATATATGTACATATAAGTAATTTCTCCAACAGGAACAGCATTTGAATATTACACCAATAATTTTCTTTTCATGATTTTTTAGAAGATCTGACTTAGTTATCTACAATCTATCTTTGGTGGGTGTTCTCCACGAAACTTTTTATAAAAATGTATTGAAAATCATGAAAATAATAAATAACGTCGGCGAAAATATTCTTAATCGTGAATTAAAAATCAATAACATTGAACAAATAAACAATTCTATATTTTTAATAGATGCTCTTGGGAGTATAAACTTTACTTTGATTCAATTTCAGAATTAAGAAAACATTTACTTATATATTCACTGGAGTGCTCTATTTAAAATATTTGAAGGACATCAATTTGTTAATTTTAAAGAATCTTGCGGCACTTTCCAGAATTTTCCGAAATATTTCAAATATTATAAAAGCGTTTTATAATCTTTTAGAGTTTTCCGAATTTGCTGGCTTAAGGAGACCAAATATTGAATATAGGGTGCTACAGAGGAAATTGGGGACTAGAAATTAGCTGTGCCAATACAAAAATAAGTGTTTATTTACTAGAAAACATAAATCTTTATTTCGCCCTAAGCAAAACTTTAGCAGTCTATAATTAAAGATCAGTTTGTATTTTCTCTATCTAAAAACTAGCTTTTAAAACCTAAAAGATAAATCATTGATCAAAAAACACCTTTCAAAATCTTTTTACTCGTAATACTTCTTTGTTTAGTCGAAGCTTATTAATTAACAGTCACAGCTTTCATTTGATTTCAATTATTCTACTTTCGGGCCTATTAGATCTCTAATCCCCCAGACAAGCGTCTAAATGAAGAGTCATATTCTTTTGGGGAATCAGCCTCATACAAACCGGACAAGGAGATCTATTGATAGTTTCAACAGAGTCCTCAACCTTATCCAATTCATTTGAATCACTCAAGTCATTCTCTTCTTGAGATTCATCTTCAAAGCTATCATCCACTGATAATATTGAATTCACAGGCTCATTTTCTTCAGGTTTTGAAGTTTTATCGCCAATAGAACTTGTAGTTTCAAAACTTTCATTGTCATCCTCGAACATATTTTTGAGACAATCATCTAAATGTTGAACTAAAGAAACTGTCGGCTCCAAAACTACATTGCAGATAAGACATGTTTCCGGTTCTTCTTTTCCATTTGGATTTTTTTCATTCGAATCTCTTTCCCTAGAAGTCCCAGCTTCCTGCGTATCGGTATCTTCACAAAATCCAGCTAAACAATCATCCAGATGACGATTCATATCCTTCACATTTACCTCCTTAACACACACTGGACAGTTAGCAATTACATCTTCAGTCTTCGCTAACTTAGGCACTTTGAAGACAAAGTCAACTAAGCCATTACTCTTTCGTTTTTTATTTGGTGTTTCAATATCACTATCTGAATCGTGAATAACGATCGGACTTTGCGGACTTGCATCAATTAAAATCAAGGGAGGCGAAGAAGTGGTTGAAGTCGAGGGTGAGTTCAACTCTTCAGGCACTGAAGAACTCTTCGCTTTATCTTGGAGCGTCAAACACAAATCGATATGATCAATTATCAACGTACTGGAAATGCTATTAGAACAAACAGGGCATTTTACAAGAGCAGGAGTGAATCTCGGAGTGGAACTAACGAAGGGAGTCTTATTTTTCTTCTCTTCCTCTATTAAACAAGCGTCGATGTGTTCGTTGGCTTTTTTCTCGGTGATCAGGTCCTTGCAGATTGGACATTTTACAGTCGGACCCGAAACCTGATTCTTTTTATCGTTTAATTGAGATTGTGGCTTCGTATTAGGTTGACTGAATAAATCTAGCAATTTACTTTGTCCGATGGATGAACCTCCCAGAGTTCCAGAGCAAGAAAAGTTGTTTCCCGAAGAGGAGCCTTTTGAAGTATTTGAAGTGGAAGAACCTGGGCCTCCGGTTCCGAAACCGTGAACGTTATTTGTCGCATTTCCGAGCTTTTGTATTCCTGGTTCATCCGTAGTATTCGTGTTCCATTTGTTTACGGTAATAACTCTAGAACCTCCTTTCGTTCTTAAAGCCGAACCACCTGGTTGACTAATATTAGAGCTCGAACCAGGTTTATTGACATTGTTAGTATTTGATGCAGGTTTATGTTTTGGTTTGTTTAAACCGTTCAGTCCGGGTTTAGCTTTTGGTTTTGTTGAATCATTAGGAGGTTTGTCCTTTGGTTTGTTTTTTGGAGATGGAGTCAACCATTTGTCTATGCCTGGTTTCTTAGGATCCTTCTTTGGATCATTCTTGACTTTCTTCCCTTTTTCTGGTTTCTCCGGCTCTCGAACTTTGATGAATTGACCACCGCAGGTTAATTGATGTTCTTTGAACCAGAAATCGTTTGGTCCTGGGGCGCGATTCATAGATCGGCGAACCATTCCGAAGAATGGTTTTTTTCCTTGGCAGGGTCCGTTGCATCTCCACCAATGTTGCTGGTAAAGTTTTACTTCTGCGTGAAAACTGTGATATATCTGAAAAAATTATAAGAATTAAGACTGCAATAATAATTTAATTACGAATTATTTTTAACAGTCCTTTATATTGATTTAGGGAGCATCCATTAATTACGTAAGGCTTGTGTGTGTGGAGGGGGGGGGGGGGGGGGTCTGAAAAATGTAACAAATTCTTACTCAGGGGCAGGGGGAATCCAAAGCATTTCTTACGTAAGTTTCCTCTTACTAATTGAAGGGTAGAAATGCAAAAGGAGTCAAGCGCCAAATTTTCGAAATCGGGTTTATTAGCTCAAAAATTCAGATAAATTCTATTACACATGCCTGCCAAAGGATTTTTTTGGGGCATCATTTTTCAAAATTTGTGTTCTTGTGTTCACAGTCCGAGAAGCTTTTCTAACCACAAAGTAAAAAATCAAATTTCATTTTTCTCGATACTGGCTAATTATTTTTAATTACTCTTGGTTCCCTTCCGTTTAGCACTGAATAACCTAAAACCCAATTCCTCATTTTTTGGAAATATGCAAAATTATTAATGCTATCGTCATTACTTTGAAGTTAAAATGTCAGTTTTACACCATTTCGAAGTAATAATTGGATTTTCAAATTTCGCGAAACTGCATGATTTTTTTTTAAACAAACTTTTTGGAAATCAATTCGTCCATTCAATAGTTAGAATTCAAATTTTTAGTTTTTTCTTAAACTGAAAATTGACTCCACAATTAATGTTGAAAGATGTTAAAAGTCGATACGGACCCAAAATCTAACCTCGAAACGTGACCTGTTTCATTCAATTTCTCGAAACCGGATAGCTTTTCGTGAGCAAAATTTTTTTAGTTCGATAGAGCATGAAAGTATCTCGAAAGTACTTTCTTATTTTTTTCTTAAATGGTCCCGCAGAATTTACAACATGTTTTTAGTCTCTCCTGAAAAAAGTGAAAAATGGCGCTTGACTCCTTTTGCATTTCTACCCTTCATTTATTAAAAAAAAAATTAAATCTCGTAGAGTTCCTGGAAAATTTTTCAATTTTCTCTGTAAAGTTTTGTAAATCACTTCAAATTCGTTAAATTATGTGGAAATTCTTTAAAATCCTTCGAATTCTATCGATAACGTACAATCTTTTGAAATCCCTTTAAAACGATTGAGCTCCCTGGAAATCCGTTGAAATCCTTCAAAGACTGGAAATTTTTTGAGATTCCGTGAAATCTTTTTGAATCCTTAAAATCGCTTAAAATCCAAAATCCCATTAAAATATGTCATAATCCTTTCAGGGGAGTTATCAGAGTGACACGTGAACAGATGCATTGTTTATATTCTGCGTCTGAGAACTAACTGAGAACAGGGTTTTAAAGTCTTTGCTAAAATGAGATTAATATAATTACATTATTTAAATAAAATAATCACTCAAATAGGCCAGACAGAAGTGCCCTTATATATTTTGAACCGTTTCGAATTATTACGAGCCCCCTAGAAAATTTTGAAATTACTTTGAAATTTATTAAAATCTTTAAAATCCGTGGGTATCCTTTAGAACCTCTTGAGATACCTTAAAATGTTTTTTTGAAATCCATTACAATTGTTAAAAAGCCATTAAAAATTCCTCGAAATCCCTCAAAATTCTTTATGACATTCGAAAATCCGTTGACATTCTGTTAAATCTTTTGAAATATTACGAAATCCTCTAAAATCTGTGGATATAGTTTGGAATCTTTTTAAATCTCTTAAAATCCTTTGAAATCTAGTAAAACTTAATTCTGAGCGGAGATAACAAAACAAGTTTATTCGATCGCGGTTCGATACAGACTGACTCTTGACCGAAGTCTCAGATGGATGTCACTCTAAAATGCGCCAAATTGAAATTTAAAGTAAATTGCTACAGATTTTCCATTGAGAATTCATCTTCTTGAATAGAAAATTCATTTACTTGGTTGAAATTTGAACTGTTTTGTTAAACATTCATTTTATTAAATTGTTCATTTTGGTTGAAAGCACAATTATTTCGTTAAAAAATAATCTGTTTTGGTTGAGAAATCAACTGTTTTGTTGGAAATTCGTTTGGTTGAATTCAACTGTTTTTTATTTGAAATAAAAATGTTAATGGTTTAAATATCAACTATTACATTTTTCGTTGAGAATTCATCTTTTTTATTAAATTCGTTGGTTTTTTATTTAAAATTACAATCGTTCTTTTTCGTTGAAATATCAATTATTATACTTTTTGTTGAGAATTAATCTTTTTTTATTGAAAATTCAACTACTTGGTTGATTTGGTTAAAAATTCAATTTTCCTGTGTTGCACATTTTGGGCTGTGAAGTATGTTGAAATATTATGCTTGTATGTTTTGTGTTTTATTTTAAGCGTTTGTTAAATGAAATCGAAGAAAAAAGTTTGACTTTAAAGGATGGGTGAGTTGTATTTCTGACGTCACGCTGGGTCACCCTGATAAGTTCAAGTTCTGTGTGATAATCTGTAAAGAAGAGGGGGAGGGGTGGACAGAGTTTTAAAAATAGCGTCTACAATTTCAAAAATCATCCTTACGTAATTAATGGACGTTCTCCTATATAAGAATCAAGATAATTTAAGAATGGTTTTCAATTTTTTGAGATACTTACGGTTATGCGAGTTCCAGCTTCTTTGTTGATTCTGTGCATGTGTTTGCAAAATTCGGGACCGTGGCCATCTCTGTCTCGATTATTGTTCGTTATAAATAAATAAGCGTGAATCATTTCGTGCTGAAAAATAATGTATTAAGTTTAATTGAAAATTTATAAAATAAGTTTTAATTCGAGATACAATTATGACTTAAGCTAAAATAAGGTAGATATCTTACAAGTAAAGTCTCAATGAGATCTTTTCGAGGTCTGAGTTTGAGTAAAGGACTGCTGAGAGCAATCACGCAATATCTACTTCCCGTATTAAAAGAACAAGTGCCTGCACAACTGTAAAGAAATGCATATAAATACTAAACTATGAAGACAATTTTAATTAAAAAGAATAAGCCTAAGTTAGTGGAAATACATTACATTTTAAAGATTTGTAAAGTTACTTACGAGGTCATTCGATGACTCCATTTCACTTCTACAGGAAGCAACTTGTTTGCGAAAAACCGTTTGTCAAATTGTACAAATAATGTATGTATATTGGGAGTTGGATCAATTATCTCTAAAGTGTTGTCGATTAAAGTCTTTGGCTTGTAGTTCTCTTTCAAATTCTGAAACAATAACCACTTCTCGTTAGCTTTAAATAAAATTAATAAAGAGAAACTAGTTTTATAAATCTGAATATTCGCCATCTATTAAAAACGCTAAATTAAAATCTAATAGAAAAAAAATCAATAAAAATACTGACTGTTGAATGAATTTTGTTCCGCCTGACTAATTTTAAACTAAATATAAAATAAAATATCGTTTTGAAATTTTGGAAGAAGAAAAAAAGGTTTAGTCAAAACTTACTCAAATTTGTAAGGATACAAATTTGGTAACTTTTTAGTTTTGAACACGAACAATCTAACATCCAACTTTTAACGCTTGCAAGTTGAATAATTTCAACCAAGCTCAACACAGAAATACATCTATTTTGCTTAAACGATGACAAAAGTTCCAACATTCAACTTTTGGACGTTTCAATGTTAGTTAAAATAAAGCTTTCAAGTAGGAAAAATTTGAGTTTGAATAGCTCGAACATAAATTTTTACAATTTAAACAATGAAATATTCAATATTTTCAATACGTTTAGTTTGAAGAGAAATTCTAACTTGAACGCTTTTCATTGTAAAAGTTTGAAAAAAAGGCATAATAATTGAAAATTACTTTCCAAATTTCATTAAAGCAATAGGAGTTCCTGGTTAATTGTAGTTGCATATACAAGTCTCTTCAAATTAAATAAAATATTGCAAAAATTATACATTTTTACTATATAGACTTCATGTTGGTTGTTATATAAATTAATATAAAAAATTAGGAAAAGGACGATAAGCGATTTCGTAAATAAGGAAGTAGGTAAATACTTCTTTTAAATAATATAATCATTCAAAAAATGTTGTGCTACGATTAAAATACCTATGAAAAAGTTGATAAAATGGACTCTATTAATGTGCTTAAAGTTCTGAACCTTCAAATGAAAGAATTGTTTCTGTGGTGGTTTTGTAAACTTTAAACAGTTATTGGCGTAGTCGAGGGTACTTTTTTTTGAAGGCCTGGTGGCGCCAAGCCACTTTCTTGATACACGAAAATTCTTTTAAATGAAATTAATGTAGATAAGATATAGAATTTAATACGAAACACTTCAAATTTCTAACATTTCATGCCGGAATATATTGCATTTTGAACAAAATGAGAAAGATGACTTTTCTACCATGAAAGATGAATTTTCAACAAAAGAGTAAAGTTTTTAAGCTAAAAAGTCGAATGTTTTAGAACACAGTGAACTTTTAAATCGAAAAAGGTGATTTTTTAACAAAAAAGATTATTGTCAATCAAAAATGATGAATTTTTAACAAGATAGTTGAATTCGAAGCCAAAAAGTTTAACTTTCAATGAACAATAATAACTTTCCACCCAAAAGAAACGACTTCTTAACAAAATATATGAATTTTCGAAAAATAGTTGAATTTTCAACCAACAAGATTAATTTTCTACCCAGTGAAAAAAAAAATGATGACTTTTCAACAAAATACATACATTTTCTACCAAACAGTTGAATTTTCAACTTATACAATATACAGGATAATGTTTCAACCAAAAATGGAATAGTTAAATTTTCAGATAAAAACTCTGATAAAAAAATAACTTTGAACAAATAAAACAAATTTTCAACAAAATTATTACATTTTCAAACAAACTTTCTACCAAGAAGATTAATGTTCTGTAAAAAAAAAACGAATTTAGAACTTATCCAATATATAAAAAAATACATAAATTTTGATCAAAAAATATGAATTTCCGAACCAAAAGTATAATAGTAGCCTTCTCAGTAAAAAAAATGATCTTTTACCCCAAAAATATAGTTGGATTTTCTTATTAGGCAGAAGTTCTAACTATTATAAATCATTTTCGTAACGTTATTTACACTTATTAGTTTTAGCCCCCCCCCTCAAACTGGTAACGTACTTTATGGAAAGTACCGCCAGGCCACTTTTTCTTTTAGGACTACACCACTGTAAACAGTGCTAAAATGTTTATTTATATTGGAAATAATAGATTGACAAAAGAAACCTAAAATGCACTATTTTAAATTGTAGTGGGAACAGTATTTTTTGATAAAATAAAATCGACAAGATATTTCGTCCATTTGAATGTTCACAACATCAGGTACATTCTGTATAAATAAAACAAAATGTATCATATATCCACGTGACCAAATGTTTGATTTAGACCAAAAGTCAACCCAATAGTGAGAATTTAATTGAAGGGCTCCAAACTTTGATAACGTGACATTAAACTTATCACTCATCCAAAATTCTAAAAGGAAGGAAAATAATAGAAACTTACACTGTCCGGGAAAGCTGCATTTTCCGTTATTCCTGTCACATCGAAACTATTTATCTGATTGTGAAGTTCCCAAGCTAAATTCGAATCTCGTGATTTAAATGCACTCGACATTTTACTCTATAATGTACCTAAATAACAACATAAATTTTCCTAGCAAACCGAAATTTTTGGATCCTTTATTCCTTTGTGAGACCTGCGAGATGACAAATTGTAGGTTAGGATTTACTTTCACGCCTAATTTGAGGTTAACCACTTATTCTAAAAACCCCTGATTAAAAAAATTAACCCTAACAATTAATTAATTATTTTAAATACGGAATAAAATTTACATAGTTGATGTTGTGTCTGTTTCGTGTGTACTGTCAAAGATTTTACTGTTATGTTATGTGCGAGTGAATCAGTGAAATCGCAAACAAAAAATCGAGACACTGCGAGACACTTCAAGATAAATCGAATTGGTGGCGGGAAAAATAAATTAATTAAAAGCGTTTAAAATTCAATAATTTTAAATTCGAAGCCATTCAAATTTGACAATTAAAAACTAAAAACTAAATTGAATGTTTCAAAGTCAGAGCTTTTAAAATTTTGAAAATTTTAATATCCATGATATTAAAAAAATTATTATTTAATATTAACATTTATTGGGCAAATTTTTCTTAAATCAAAAAATAAATTCACCGTCATTTTCACCGTTCAAAATGGAAAAGTTGTCAATCACAGACTTTCATTATTATTATTATTATCAATTTCCATTATTATTCAAATATTAATAAATAATTATTATTAATTATTCTGAAAATACTTTTAGAATAAAAATCAATTTTAAATGAGCTTTATTTAGAATGAAAAAATTTCGACTACGGAAAGTTGAATCTTAAACGAATCCGAACTCCACTGAAAACAGAAAAAAATTTAGTGGCCAAAAATAGTGATATTAGAACTTGTTCATAGTCAAACCCTTAAAATTTTCAATTATTTTAAGTGAAATTGAATCGTTTGAGAATTAAAATTTTTTAAATGTTTAATTATGCTTTTGAAAATTCAACTATTGCAATTGTAATTGCAAAATTTAAACTTATGAAAGGGAAAAATTGAAAATGCAGCGTTCAGCATCAGAATTTTCAACTTTTTAATTTTTTAATTTTTAAATCTTTCTTCAGAAATATTATTAATTCTTGAAATAATCAATATTTTTGAACAGTTTCAAATACAAAATAATTAAATTTCCAATGACTCGTTCTAAAATCTTCTAATTTTAAAGGCAAGAATTTGAGAAATTATTTTCCCACTTTGTCATTGCTTTTAATTTATTCTAGAAGCATTCAATTCAAAATTGTTTGATAAAAATCCTTTAAACTAAAAATTGCGAAACTATCAAGTGTTTCAATTTGATATTCTATGATTGCGAAAAAGGTTAAAAACCAGAAAATTTTGTAGGTTTGAAATTAAGGCTAAACAATTAAGAATATTTAAAACTAAAATTCTTAAATGTATTACTCATTAAAAATTAAACAAAACTATTTAGAAGATTCAAATCTAACATCATTCACTTTACAACTGACTATCATAGCTTTCAATATGAAATTTTGCAAGTTTGAAAGATTTAGTGGTGAAATTGTCTTGACATTTTTAATATTTGAATTTGAAACTACAACATTTTGGAGTTTGAAATTGGAAGCTTCCAACAATTAAGCCATTTTAAACCAAATATTTTATATAGCATTTGATGCAAAAAATCTTTAGTTTCAAGGCCTAAAAAATTAAATTGTTTTAGAATTTTGAAGTAAAAACTATAATTATCTATGGAAATTATAGAGATTTGAATGATGATAATCATTATTAATAAGAATCATATGATGTAGTATGCAGTGACATTTGAATTGATTTTATAGTGATTATGACTGTCATTTTCACTGTTAAAAATAAAGAATTTTAAATATTGTAAGGGTATAAAGCTTAATTATTCGAAAAACGTTAAAAATTGTATGCTTTCTAACTGAAAACTTTAAAAATTAATTAATTCAAACTTGAATTGTTAAAAATTAAACAACCCAAACTTCATTCAAAATTTGCACCATTTTTAAATCGGGATGAGATATAAATCAGATATCAGATATAAATTAATTTTAAGAAGAAGATTCTCAAAATTCAATATAGACAATTTTTTAACCAATAATTCTGTAAGCTCAAAAAGTAAGCTTAAATTAAAGAATTACAGGAAGAAGGAATTAATCTTAATTTAATTAAAACTAAACCCACCACATCGGCACAATTTCGAATGAAAATCTGCAATAATGTTTATACTTGAAATTTTATAGTTTAACACTGTAAAAGTAATAAATACGAGATAATTCCTTTAAAAATTGTTGTCACGATGTGTAATTAAAAAAATCTGTGAGATGAATTTCCTTTTAGTTATAGGCATGGAGTTCTTCACCTATCGTCTTATCGATGAATGAAGGGAGAATAGCAACTTCCGGAATTGAACAAAAACTCGATTTTATTTCACCAGTTATGAGAATAAAAAATATGCACATATTAGATCTGAGTAAACGCAATTTGTTTCCTTTGTCATTTAACGAAAATTGAGTCGGCAGTGGAAACCGTGAAAACAGAAAACATCCTATTATGCAAAACAAACTGGAAATTTTTGAGAAAAATTTACTATGCATAGTCAAATGCGTACTTTTGTGCGCTAATATATGTATGTGTGCTTACATAAATCTTCTTCTGAGAAGAGTTATTGGTTTGAAAAGTCGAAAATTTTACATAAGCATTATTCAGAAAGAAAATTTTCTACAACAGAGTAACTCGTTATAATATTCGAAGAATAGTAATTACAAGAATTCCTCATTTTTCAAATTAATAAATGTTGGTTTTTAAAACAATGTAAGTGTTAAGTGTCATGAACCAAAACTAAAACAATATTTACAAAAATCAGAACTCAAATTTAAAGCTTTTAAAAGATCTAAAGGAAAAGTCATCGAAACGTAATCTATTTTCGATAGGAATGTAATATTTTTAACAATTTTTGTTCTTTCAAATTTGTTACAATTTTTTGAAGCCTGCATATTGTAATTTGAATACATTTTTTTTCAAGGACTTCCAAATTTGACAGCCACTCAAAATGAAACATTATCTCAGAAACTGCAAGTTATCGTTCGATGTTGACGAAACTTAGTGACATTATACTGCTATATAAGGTACATTTCGGGCCTAAAGGGTTTTTTTTAAATGCTCAAAATTTTGAAAGTTACGCCATATTAAATTTTTGGTTTGGATTGTTTTGAATTATCGACATTTCCGGAACCGATGATTGAATTTTGTTGAAATTTGGAGGTATCAGAGATGAATTTATACCTTTTAAACCCATGAAATTATTAATGAAAAATTGTGAAATTTTGCCTGAAAAAAGTCTAAACAAATATTTAATTAATTTTCTCGTGAAATTTTCGCCTTTCAATTTTTGTTAAATTAGGAAATGAAGATTCCTTATGAAATAATCTTTCATTGAAAAAAATTGAAGGAGACTCTTCTGGTTCCAGAGATATCGTAATTTCAGTGAGACCATTCGCTGCGCTGCACAGTGGGGTGAACTCGGAAATCGAGGTTCAAAATGACATTTAGAACGCAATTTTGTACCGATATTAGTTTTCTTTTTTTTTTAATAACTCAGAACTAAATTTAAAAAAAAAATAGTGAGAGTAGATTTTTTATTTTTTTGTTTATTTAATTTTTATGTTAATACAAACAACGGAAAAAATGTAGATTTTTTAAATTTTATTTTTTATCTTCTAGATAAAATTGTTCTTATAATTTTTGTCCCTTGAGTTTAATGCACAAGGGTATGGGCAAGATAAAAAATTGTTAACTTGCACAGTTAATTGTTATAAACAAATTGTGTTAACAAAAAAATCAACATTAGAGGTTATTCGCCTTTAAAGTATATTTCTGCCTTGCAATCGCTAGCTTTTATCGTTAAAATGATGCGTGGGCATGAGAATTTAAGATTACTTGTTATTTGCTTATTTTATAAACAAATTATATAAACAAATTCACATTTTGGGCGATTTTGAGCGAAAAGAAATCATTTTTTCTCCTGACCTTGCGGAAATTACATTGCCAATTATTTTTTTTTTTAAGTTTCTAACCCATCAATATTAGTTCACTTAAGAAACAAATTATATAAGAAAATGCATATTTTAGGGTATTTTAGGTGAAAATAAACCGCTTTTTCTTCTGTATTTGCTAAAATTATACTGGCAATAACGTTTTCTGGAAACTTTTTTCCCACCCATCAATATTGGTTTATTTTATAAACAATTTATATAAACAAATATACATTTTTGGTGTTTTTGAGCGAAAAGAAATAATTTTTTCTTCTGACCTTGCTGAAATTACATTGCCAATGATTTTTTCTGAAAAAAAAAGTTTATAGCCCATCAATATTTGTATATTTTATAAACAAATTATATAAACAAATGCACATTTTAGGGTATTTCAGGGGAAATTAACCGTTTTTTCTTCTGACCTAGCTAAAATTACATTGCCACCCAGGCGGAAAAATTAGATATATTTTATACATAATCGGCAATTCACAATTTATATAATAGGAACATAATATTTCTTCATATAATTACCTTGTTGGACACGATTTAAGTATGTCATTGAGTTTGGACGGTATAAAGGTGCGTAATATCGTTACTCCTTCGGAAGTGAAAACGACCCCGGTGTACCTAATCATGCACCAGGTTGCTAAAAGCATCGTCTACATGAATTTTCTCAACATTCAAACTTCGATGATAAACAAATCAAATTTCAATGTAGTTGCATGCACCGACCCTGGTGTACCTGATCATGCACCAGGTTGCTAAAAGTACCGTCTACAGGAATTTTCCTAAATTTAAAGTTCGTTGATGAAAAGGTCGAATTCAAATGTAGTTGCGCCGACCCTGGTGTACCTGATCATGCACCAGGTTGCTAAAAGCATCGTCTACAGGAATTTTCTCAAAATTTCAAGTTCGATGATAAAAAGGTCAAATTCCAATGTTGTTGCGCCAGCCCTGGTGTACCTGATCATGCACCAGGGTCGGTGCAACTACATAGGAATTTGATTTGTTCATCATCGAAATTTAAATGTTGACCAAATTCCCGTAGAAGATGCTTTTAGCAACCTGGTGCATGATCAGGTACACTAGGGTCGGCGCAACTACATTTGAATTCGATCTTTTTATCATCGAAGTTTATATGTTGAGAAAATTCCTGTAGAAGATGCTTTTAGCAACCTGGTGCATGATTAGGTACACCCGGGTCGTTGTCACTTCCGGAGGAGTACCGATATTACGCACCTTTATACCGTCCGGACTCAATGACATACTTAAATCGTGTCCAAGAAGGTAATTATATGAAGAAATATTATGTTCCTATTATATTAATTTGTGAATCGCCGATTATGTATAAAATATATATAATTTATTATATAGTGCCTATACATAATACATTATGTATAAACTATATAGAATTTTTCCGCCTGGGCAATGCCAATAATGTTTTCTGAAAAACTTGTTGCCACCCATCAATATTTGTTTATTTTATGAACATATTATATTAAAAAATGCCAGTGATATTGTGTGATGAAGTTTGATTACAAAATGAAATCTATTAAATTTGTAACAAATTATGTAAGTATATACAAATTTTAGTAATTTGAAAACCAAGAGAAAAAATTCTAATCACATAGTACATTTGTTTATATAAATTGTTTATAAAGTAAACCAATATTGATAGGTGGGGAGAAAGTTTCCAGAAAACGTTATTGCCAATATAATTTTAATAAAGACAGGAGAAACTACGGTTTATTTTCACCTAAAATACCCTTAAATGTGCATTTGTTTATATAATTTTCTTATAAAATAAACAAATATTGATGGGTTATAAAATTTGTTTCAGAAAAAATCATTGGCAATGTAAATTACAGCCAGGTTAAAAGAAAAAATTATTTCTTTTCGCTTAAGAACATCAAAAATGTACATTTGTTTATATGAATTGTTTATAAAATAAACCAATATTGAGATGTGGGGAAAAAGTTTCCAGGAAACTTGGATTTAATACTTAGGGGTACGTGAAATAAAAAAAAATTTTTGACTTGCAATGATAATTGTTATAAGTTCTATCAATAAACACTACATAAATAGATTGCTCATTTGAGCATCGGCGATCCTCGACTTTGGAAAGGTAGTATTAGCGCCGAAGGAAACTATTTCAGCAGATTGTTGTGCGGTAATTTAAGGAAATCTAGGAATTGTCCGGGAATTGAAAAAATCCGGGAAAATCCGAGAATTGTCCTTGATTTTATTTTTCGTGCAGGAAGTGCATTTCCGTATAATTTATAATTTTTTATTGACCCTTTGAGCTAATTGGGCTACTTTATCTTACTTGAAATTGAATCCTAGAAATTATTAAAAGATTCAAAATAAATTTTTCAAATACATTGTATTATTGCAAAACCAAATATGCGGAAAAATGCTGTAGTTAGGCCCGCTGCTGAGAAACCTATACTCTCATATGATCCCAGAGTGAAGAATGTGGTAGAAAAAATTTGAAAAAATTCTGGTATGTTCTGGACTTCTAGAAAATTTTTGAAAGATGTCCACCAGATTTGGACTCTGGTGAAAATAGAATAGACCCTTTGTTTCTTTTTTTTTTTTAACTTTGACATGCGCCTTACCTAATTAAACTTAAGACTATTCTGAACGACTTTTATCCCCCAAAGATCATTTTAATTCAGTTTTCATTTATAAAATAGCAATCATAGTGTACATTGATGTACATTTTGAGCATTTAAGCCATTAAACATGATCCCTGAGCTAAGAATATATGCTGAAAACAATTAGAACAAATCTTGATATGATCTAGAACATTTTTAGAATGCAGAAGAGTTTGCAAATTTTTTAAATATTTTAAAATATCGTTTTTTCAAGAATTTTTTTTGAAGGTCTTTAATTATGAATTTAATGGAGCTACAGCATCGTTTTATGGCTTACAATTTATAGCAATATAGGGAAATCACCCTAGAGTAGACAGGAAAAAATTCAACAGAATTTAACTGCATCAGTTTCCAAAAATAAAGAAAGATGATCATTGTTAAATAAAGCTTACATATTCAATTAAGTATTCTTATAGAAAAAAATATCAAGAAATTATTTAATTAGCTGTATTAAACATTTTTGATAGACCTGGTCAAGGGTACGATTTCGACATTAGTCCATCAATATAGATAATCGTTTCTGGTATTGATCATGGACAAGTGAGGTGTAGAAATGCAAAAGGAGTCAAGCGCCATTTTTCACTTTTTTCAGGAGAGACTAAAAACATGTTGTAAATTCAGCGGGACCATTTAAGAAAAAATAAGGAAGTTCATTCGAGATACTTTCATGCTCTATCGAACTAAAAAACGTTTGCTCACAAAAAGCTATCCGGTTTCGAGAAATTGAATGAAACAGGTCACGTTTCGAGGTTAGATTTTGGGTCCGTATCGACTTTTAACATCTTTCAACATTAATTGTAGAGTCAATTTGCAGTTTCAGAAAAAACTAAAAATTTGAATTCTAGCTATTGAATGGACAAATTGATTTCCAAAAAGTTTGTTTAAAAAAAATCATGCAGTTTCGCGAAATTTGAAAATCCAATTATGACTTCGAAATGGTGTAAAACTGACATTTTAACTTCAAAATAATGACGATAGCCAGTAATAATTTTGCATACTTCCAAAAAATGTGAAATTGGGTTTTAGTTTATTCAGTGCTGAACGGAAGGGACCCAATAGTAATTAAAAATAATTAGCCAGTGTCGAGAAAAATGAAATTTGATTTTTTACTTTGTGGTTAGAAAAGCTTCTCGGACTGTGAACACAAGAACACAAATTTTGACAAATGATGCCCCAAAAAAATCCTTTGGCAGGCATGTGTAATAGAATTTATCTGATTTTTTGAGCTCATAAACCGGATTTCGAAAATTTGGCGCTTGACTCCTTTTGCATTTCTACCCTTCAGGTCAGAATACTTAATTCTGGATAATTATAACTTATCATTAGTATACTTACAATTAAAATCAATTTCTTGAGTAAATAATACTTGAAACTATGAATATTTTACAAAAAACGCAAAAGTTTAAATTATTGACATTTTTTTATCTCTGATATTGTGTAAGATTGGTACGATTAGTACGAGATAGTTTATTCTTCATACAATTTAACCTGACTTGCGATGACTGAAAAGTGCAACTTTTTTACATACCTTAATCCTAAAAATTATTTCTTTTCCGAAAGGCTCATTAAAACACAATTAAAATTTATGAGATTTTTAATAACTAATAATTTATACTATTTTCATAGTTTATTATTTACAATAATTTGAATTTAAAAACTTCACGAATCAAAATAAACAAACACAACCTTTAACTTAAAACAACTGGGAGACAGTCGCAGAGCTGAAAAATGTAATATCCAGTAAAAAGTCCTTGAATATTTATATATATATATATTATATTCATAAATATAGTTCATTAAACTTCAAGCTTTGATTCTAACGTATAAACTTATCATAAAAATGTTTCATTAAGTTAAAAAGTATGAATAAAGAAGAGGTGAATTTTTTTCAGGTTAAAAATAAATTTTTTGCTCTCACGCATTAATTAATTGTAAAATGTCAATGAAACTTCGTCAGAAGATATAGTATCCTTGCTGAAACGTTACACTAACAAAAGTAAAATTAATATTTTTTGTCAGTTTTCCAGTTAATTAAGATTATCCACTGTAAATCATTATCTACTGTAGGGTGGTTTCCCCTAAACTGATTTCTATGGTATAAATGATAACTGAATTAAAATGATCATTCGGGGATCAAAAAGTCGCGCAGAATAATCTTGAGTTTCATGAGGTAAGGCGCATACGGCCATGCCAAAGTATTAGAAAAAAGTGGAGAAACAAAGGGTCCATTCTATTTCGACCATTATCCACATCTGGTCATTCTTTCTGGCATCTTTCAAAAATGTTCTAAAAATCTAGAACATACCAGAATTTTTTCAAATTTTTTCTAACATATTCTTAGCTCTGGGATCATGTGAAAGTACAGGTTTCTGAGCAGCGGGCCTATAACTACAGCATTTCCCTTCGTATTTTGTTTAGCAGCTTTGAACAACATTGTTTTAAAAACATTCAAGAAACATATTTTCAATCAGAAACCTTCGCAGATTCGTTTTATCTTTATTAGAATATGTTGAGAATTTTTCCTGTCGATTACTACATAACTACATAACAAATAGGACTGAGAAAAATATTGTATAACATATGGACTCTATGTAATTTTCCTCGTAGAATAGAATAGTACTGTTAGTTTTTAGGCCGTGTCTACGGGTACCGAAATTCGGGTACGAATAGCTTTCAGATACTATTTTGGCTACTTGTACCAAAATTTCGGGGATAAAGTTCTGAAAAGCGCATACCTCCGATTAACTAAAAACTCCGTATACACATGCATTTTGACACGCTGATTATAAAAATGATAGTGAAAACAGGTGCAAATTTTATTTTCAAGGTCAAAACGGCAAAAAACTATAAACATGTCATGTTTTTCCCCCTTATTTCAGTAAATAATGAAAATTTACAAAAAAGCTTACAATAAAAGTTGTAGATCCTTTGAAAATACATATTTCATGTCGAATCTATTTTTACTCCACGACTGACAGTTTTCGAAAAAAGAACGATAAATGCAAAAAATCACAGAAATACAACACAATGTGTGCGGTGTGACATAAATTGTATGAAAAAATTCTGGAAGGGGAATTCGTGTGCGTAAAATGGACAGGAGAAGCGAAACTTCCAAAAGCGGGCATTGATGGGAACGAGACAGCCAATATCTCGGAAATACTGTACAATGTGTAGCGGTATGACTTGAATTATATAAAAAATTCCTGCAAGGCTGGTTACGCCACCGTTGAATTACCGGGTTATCTTCCCGCTATTCCCTACATTATTTCTGTGACAAGCCACAGGGGTGTCTTCTCGCCCCCAGGAGACGTTGGAAAGGGGTTTTGATGTGACCTACATTATTTCTGTGACCTGTCACAGGGGTTTCTTCCC